>OY101443.1:32892471-33185037 GCA_956483585.1 Gymnocheta viridis
TATAATTTTTTTTTAAAAAGATAAAATGAATTTGCGATACGTATATAACGATCATGTTATTAGAGATGACATTTAAAGAATTAACAGATATATGTAGTCAATGCTGGAGAGATAAATATGGGGTGATCTTGTTGTCAATAAGGATGACTTTATAAATAAGTGGTGATATAGAAAAAGTTTTGATGAATTCATACAACTGTAAGACAGATTTGTTCAGGAATAGATACAAATCAGATAAAAGCAGATCACAACCGGATAAAAGCAGATCACAACCGGATAAGAATCAGTTCACAACCAGTTAAAAGCAGATACAATCAGTTCATAACCAGATAAAAGCAGATACAGAGCAGATAAAAAGCAGATACAGAGCAGATACAAACCAGATAAAAGCAGATACAGAGCAGATACAAACCAGATAAAAAGCAGATATAGAGCAGATAAAAAGCTGTTCATGATCAGATAAAAGCTGTTCAGAACCAGCTAAAAGCTGATTATAACTAAAATTTGAGAATAAAAATAAGAAGATGAATAATACAATTGAATTTCTTAATAACATCTGTAAATAAAATCAAAAAACATATCTCTAAGAGATTTTCTGCTAAATGAACCTTTGGAAATCATACGATGTGAAAGAAAGCTAACATTGTATTGTATGTTACAAATTATGTTGGAACTGGAGAGCTATTTTGTTTTTATCTAAAATATACAACTATATCACTGATGATATATATCATTATTGTTCTCTCATTACATAAGAAAAATTTCAGTTGGATTTTATTATAAGATTATTTTTGAAAGCAAACAAATGAACATAAATAACTTTTGATTTATTTATTGATATTAAAAAAGTAATAAAAGAACAATACTTTTTGTAAATATTTTCACTTATAATAAGATAATAAATCAAAATAGAAATGTAGTCATAGATGTACAGGGTTTCTGTATTAATAATAATTTATTCGCAAAGGAAGTCTGCGTTGTAGGAGTTGATTCAGAAATTAAAACTTTTCTCATTCTACCGCCTTTTAAATATTCAGAATTAAAATATAAAGATAGGATTACAAATAAATGGTTGTACAATCATTTACATGGATTATGTTGGAATGATGGAAATTCAACGCTCAACGAATTTAGAGAATATATAATATCATATCTTAAAAAAGAATATTATCATATTATATATGTTAAAGGAATTGAAAAAGTAAAATGGTTAAGTCAACTGCTTGGAGAAATGGAAATATATATCTATAATTTAGATGACTTTAATTGTCTAAATATAAGAACGTTATATAAAAGTAATATTAACATCAATATCTGTAAATATCATAGAAATAGTTGTAAGGAAATGTGTGCTAAAAAAAGTGCAATTTTATATA
Source organism: Gymnocheta viridis (assembly GCA_956483585.1). Taxonomy (NCBI): domain Eukaryota; kingdom Metazoa; phylum Arthropoda; class Insecta; order Diptera; family Tachinidae; genus Gymnocheta; species Gymnocheta viridis. The sequence goes on from OY101443.1 coordinate 32,893,848, forward strand.
GAAATTTTATTAATTTATATGTAAACAAAGAGAATATTGAAAACATTTAAAACTTTTGTTTAGTTATTTATGTATTCTGTTGCGAACTAGATCAACTGTATTAAAAAAAGGTCACATCAGCTGAATTAAAGGATCTATTTGATGGATACAGTTGTCATATCGATAAGGAACACAAGAAATTATTCCTGAGAATGATTGAGGAATTAAGAATGTATAGTAATGAGTCTTATCCTTTCATATATTTTCATAATTGAATTCATAGATGTAATATTGAAAATATCAGTATACCAAATGTTAATATATGTGCATTTAATTTATATTATAACGAATATATGAATATTAACACAGAAACTTTTTAATTTATATATAAGACTTTTTAAACTATTAACCTATATCTGAAAAGTAAAAGAAATACATATAAACATTTTAATTGTTATGAAATCTGAAAAAGTAAGATAAAAAATCTTCATAATAAATAAAAACACATCATATATATTTCTGTATATCAATTAGTTTTATTTAAAATATTTATTTTAGTATGTATTTTTATTAGATTAGGCTGAAAATAGAAAGAATGTTATTGATTGTTCTAAGCTTTATTTAAAAAAATTTCTGAAAAACACTCGCATTTATACTAAATTATGCTAGCGCATGTCTTAAGAAAAAGCAATATTATAAAACCATGAAGAAAATATTTATTTTTCATAGTAAAAAAATTTCTTTAAATTTACAACATTCGGTCATACAATTTTCACATCTGTATGCTGATAAACAGTTACATGTTGAATTCGTTTTTCTATTAGATTCATTTTCTTTCAACAATCAAATCTGCAAAAAAACCAAAACATCAATCACAACTATTTACGTTATAAGAATTTTCTCGGCATCGCAAACATTTATTTTTTTCGATAAATGAAAGCGATCAACAAGAAAGTTGGTAGAGGAGCAGACACTCATGAAAATGCCAACTAAAAATTTTTCAATAAAAAAAGGTAGACAGAAAAGAAAAACAGAAAGGACAAGTGTAATAAAAAAGAAATAGACCGGCACAGGTGTTTAACTTTGCTTAAGAATTTTCCATGTATCTCATACATTTATGTAATGCAAATGCATGTTGGTTTTGTAACCTCTTTTTAAATTTCTGATCCTTTTTCTTTGAAAAAAATAAGAAATATGTATGTGTAATGAAATTGTGTATCCTTAGACACATAAATATACGCACTGGGGTGTGAAATAGGTATAGATAACAAGCTAGACGGTAGAGAAGGACAGACAGAAAATGATCCAATGCAAACAAACGCACACATGCGCAATATAATAAAATATTCTAACGAGCTCACTCAAACTGACCAATAGCGATATAAATGTACACACATATGTACATACACGACATATGAATGCATTTAAAAATAGACAATGTTTCACTTTCTCGCACCCTTATTTTTCATTAAAAATAGGCAGACAATAGAAGACACAGTCAAACATTTATGGTTTACTTTAAACATAAGAAAAAACACAAGCCCTAACTTGATGCATCTTATCAAGTGCAATAAAAAGAAAATGCTTATGAATAGACAGAAAGGACAAGGGTAATAAAAATAGACCGAAATGCCCTTTTTTATTAGTTTCGTTTTCTTTCAGCAATCAAAACTCAAAAAAAAATTAGTAGGGAGGTTCATATTTAACTCGGTGAAATATTTTGTATCTATGAAGAAAATTTCCAGCTTCCTGACAAACATTCAACAGAGTTGTTCAATATAGGTGTCCGGGTAGGGGTGTTCGTACAGAAGTTTCAGGGGTGATATTCAATAGAGAAGCCCTGACTGACTCTCAAATCAGGCATGTGAAAACAAAAAAAAAAATTTACATATAAATTTTTTTTGAAACCCCTTAATACACAATACAAATTTTATGAAACCTCCTAATACAAACAACCATCCAAGGATGGAAAACGCATTTCCATAATAAATACACTTAATTACCTAACAAAATATATTTTTAACGATCACGTTTCCCAGCCAGGCATAGATGTGCAATTTACATTGTCCCTTATGGGAAAAAAATATACAGAAGGTACATAAACACACTACTCTGAGGATACCGTAGTATCTTATTGTACCTTTAGATGGTTCATAAACTTGTAAGATTCGTTCTACGCTCTTACGCCGTGAATTAAACTCTGATTGGTTACCGTTAAATTCACGCAGGCTTTTGACGATATCCGGTATTTTGTCGAAATCAGAAAAATTTCCGCGATATTGTGCCTCAATTTCTTGATCAAAAGCTATATTAGGACTTGGGTTTAATACGGATTGAATTAACCCTGGCAATTGTTGCTGTAAAAGCCTAGAAGTAGTTTCGGTAATTATATTATTTAGATCACTAATATTTAGTGCTCTGGATGCTTGCTCTGTATTCGCTGCATTTAATACTGCAGGACATATACGGTTTTCCGGATTTGACATTATGTAATAGTGAATTTTGGCTTTACTAAAAGAATATTTTCTGTTGTTTTTCTATTATTTTATATTACTTTTGCAGTTATTTAGCGCTTAACTAAAATATTTGTCTATAATATTTAATTTTTTATATTGACCTTTTCATTAATTTTAATAAAAATATTTTTTACAAATATTTTATGTCTATAGTATTTAAAATTTTTTTATATTAATCTTTTCATTAATTTTAATAAAAATATTTTTTTATTTCTAAAATATTTAATTTTTTTTATATTAACCTTTTCATTAATAAAAATATTTAAAAAAAATATATATAACTTCAGCTTACTGTATAGTTATCCGCATTTTGATCCTTACGCCTTCGGTTATGGATAGCTGGCTTGGCACGTAATGCCGTCCTTTTTCTTCAAACGCTACTTGGGGATCACTGACTATCACTTTTATTTTGTTGATTTTCTAATTATTTCACTAATTGTTGCCACTGTTCCACAGTTTTTTTGCTGGTTTTCTGTTTATTACTTGTGTTGCAATTATTTTTTAATTTCAATGATTTTTGTTCTACTATTATTTTATAATTATATTAATTATTTTATATTTATAATTTTATTTAGTTTTTTCAAGGCTTTGAGGAGGATATTTTTTTAATCCTTTTTAAGTTTTAAGTTTTACTATGTAAAACTGGGTTTTTCTTCTACTATGTAGAATTAGTTTTGTTTAATTTTTTTCACGGATTTGGCGAGAACACTTTTTACTCCTTTCTGCTGCACTACTTATGGGCTTTTGCGGAAAGGACATTCACACGTACTGGTTAACTTTTTACTTTTGCTCGGACGCCAGTTAAGAACTTCCTTAATAGGAGTTCTAAAAAAAATTATTTGTTTGTTTGTTTTTCTTTTGGTCAAGTGACCGCACTTTATTAAATTCAAATTACAATTGATATATACAATAATACAATAATCTTCTTACAATTTATATCTTATTAATTTTATTAAGTAAAAAATAATAAATGCAAAAAGTGCTTAACTATTGATTTCAATTCTATTTAATTTAGTTTCGAAATTTTGTTTATAATAATATGTCTCAATTTTCTTTTGCAATAACAAGCCATTAACCTTAGCTAAGGCACTTTTAAGTAGGTCAACAATATTTCTTCTATTTTCATTTTCTTATTTTATGTGCCTTGCGCTTTTTATTACGATAGTGTTAAATTGCATTTTTGATTTCTTAATTAGGTTGACAATATTTCTTTTGTATTTATTTTCTTATTTCTTTTTTATTAACAGTGTTAACTTATATGCTCATCGCTCTCCCACCAAAAAGAATGAGTAGAGCAATCCTTTACTCCTACATAAATAAATATGTATTACGATATATGTAAGTATGTAAAACTGGTGCGATAAAGCTACATAAGGCTTAGGAATTTCCAGACAATTTTTAGTAACAAAAAAGTACTTGAACAAAATGAGTGAAATCAGAAATATTATACAAAATTTTTTACTAAACTGTGAAAATTTAATGCTCTATGAGCATAAAAATGCAATACAATGCTTCATGTCCATGCTGGACGAGAATACGGACTATGTAGTAGTCGATGGGGAGGATGGGGATGAAGAACCCCACTTTAGAAGCTGTCCCTGGTATGATCCAGAATGTGAGGAGGGGCCTGACACGTGCCGATGCACAATTTTTCATTTGAGAAAAAAAGTTGTTTTAAATATAATAGAATTCTATTATAAATTATATTTTTATTGAATTGAAATAAATAAAAAATTAATATACAGACATATGTAAATAAGCAAAAAACTTGACAAGATTTTTTTATTTTTTTTTATCCAGCTAAGTACAGCCAATAGGGAAACAAAGTGAAAATTTTTCTGGTTCCTGTTTAACAATAGATAATAAATTGCGAAAAATAAAACAAGATTGTATTAGTTTTTTATTTATTAATAACATTTTTATTACTATTATTTAATTTTAACTAACAAACCAATTTTTCTTAAAACCAAACATTTAGTTATTTTCCTTACATAGATAGAAACAACTTACATTTATATACAGATGTATATATCAATTTCACCATTATTTTTCTTCTTCCTTTTCTAATTTAGCTATTTCCAACAATAGCATGTCAAGTTCATAATCAGGATTGGTTTCCTCGATTTGAAAATGATACCATGCATATGTATTTATACCATTACTTTGTATTTTTCTTTTATCATCTTGATAACTTAAGACAACCTTATTTAGAATGTTGGTATAAATTTGATGAATCTTTGGCTTAAATGTTAACATATCATCATAAACAATAGACTTATTAAATAAACAATTTCTATAAGAAGCTAAGCTATATTTATCATGAACGCATTTCTTTACCCCCTTCGATTTTTTAACATCGTTTTCATATTGCACGCTAAAAGAATACATTTTAGATCGAAGTCCCACAAATTCTTTCATCACTTTTCCACAATTCTCATCCTTCATCATACCCAACACCGTTTTGTTTAAAAGAGGAATACCATATACGTTATCTTCTTGGTAATCGGAAGTGTCAGATTTTATGTCAGCATAAAAGTCATCAGTTTGTATTGTATAAATAAAGGAGTCAGTATCCATATAATTTAAAGATAACTTTGCTTTAAACTTTGGTCGCATGTATCCATAATGGAAATTATACATTTTCCATTTAGAAAGCTCCAGCACGCAAAATCCCAAGTATATGGGCTTATTATAATATGTCTTGACTCTATTCATTTGAATTGCAACCATATCATCCGAAAATATAGACAAGCTGTGAAAATTTGATTTAGATATCCAGTCTTGAGCTCCGAAATGATTTCGATTCATTCTATTCCAGTTCGTTACAATTCTTACATCTTTTCTTTTGTCTACATTCTCCATTGTTATACCGTATACGGCATTATTAAGCAATTTAAAGAAATTTTTCTCAAAAGCATTTTTTGCTGTAGCTCTATGTTTACTATTTAAATCTATATAGTCTTTTAGCCATGGAGACTGTTTAAAAGTGAGAATGCGATGAGTTTTCTTTAGAATTAAACCATATTACAAACATTGTTTAAGAACTCTATAATTTATTATATAGGAATTTTTTGATGACAAATCGGCAACTAATTTCTTATGGTTTGATTGTAAAACTTTTTTATTTTCAACAGAGAAGGAAAGGTCATTGTGTGATTCATGCAGATAAGAAGGATATTCTAAAGTAACCTCATACACATAGCCATATTGTGAGTTATTATCTATGCTTTTTGGATCCAGATTCAACTCATCACTTGCTAGCCATCTGAATCCTCCATAAGTAAAATACTCAGACATCGCCCAACCGTAAAGGTTATTTGCATCTAAATATACTAGAAATTCTGAAGGCTTTTCTTTATCGAAATCATCTAAATATTTGTTATTTGCTCTAGAATATCTTTTACTACACTGTACCATTCCACCACGCATTCCTTTTTAAAAAAAATTATACATGTCTATGTCTGTCAGCAACTCTAATTCTATACTTGTATGCTTTAACATGGCATCCCATGATAGTCCTGGAGCAGTGTAGTACTGACACGGATCTAACTTATAAATTCCCTTGCAAACTTTTCGAATATATCTGTTAGCAGAAGAACATCCGTTTTTAGATACAATTCCATATAATCTCGCAGAGTTTTGCAATTAAAGGTATGCCAGACCTGCGTTGCATGTTCGTAGTCTTCAAGTGAGCACTCCTTGTTATTCAGTGTGCTAAAGAAATCTTCCCTTGGCGGCAGCTGACTATCATCCAATTTTTGGAAAGAATCAAGATAGTCATAGGGGAATGTACCCTTTCTTCTTACAAGGTCAAACTCTGTCTTTGTTTTAAAGTGCGCCCTTACCGTATAGAAGTCATTGTCCGTAAGGTTATTTGCTAAGGATTCTAAGCTATCGGCCATAAAACGTATAGTGTCTAAGAATCTGAGCTCAAGATTAAAATTGTCAGTCATTTTTGTAAATCTAGATAGAGAAATGTACAGTTCTTTGTTCAGCGGAAGAACTTTTATATTGTCAGACTTTTTACCCAATTCTTTCACAAAAAAGTGTGAGTCATAAGATCAATAATTATGAAAATATATTGGGATGAATTTGGGAATTTGGAACTTTAAATTGCAAACATTGTGAGCTGCACCTCGATATTTACCACTTATATGGCAATGATCTCTTACGCGGTCATTACCGAGAAATTTGCCACATATGTGACAATTTATTGCGTCTTGAAAACTATTTACTTCCGAAGGGGATAAACTATCCATTCCTTCCTTACTTGTAAGAAACTCATTGTAAATATCCTCACAATCTTCAATTATGCAATCAACAAATTTCTCTGACGCGTCCTTACCACTATATTTCTTAAATTTATCTAACCTATCATTACCTATATACACTTGATGTAAAAACTAAAGGCACAGGGAATGTGCCTTTTAATAATTTTAGTTTTGTGACTTACATTTGTTTGCATATCCTCAAGTATGCATTCGAAGTCAGCATAAGCCACGAATGGCACATCCATCTGCCGCTGATGATCCTTAAATTTCAAGAGACAATTTTCAGCAGAAGGCAACGTTACGACAATTTTTCCGCATTCTGCTTTCACGGTGCGTATATTGTAGGCAGCTATTACAAAATAAAAGTTCGCTACAGTGCTTCGTTGTCTATGCTTTCAGAAGTCTGGAAAATTAATAAATTAATATATATGTAAATACATTTATGGTTATTCACATATATTTACTTACCTTGTTATGCTTTCTGGTGATTGTCTCCATCTTCCAACAGCAATAAATTAACATGCTTTGTTTTTTTCTTTTTGCGTAATACAAAATGGTCCAGTTATTTCATCAGTCTCACTATCATACCCAAACACATTCACACTAACATCATCATTCCTGCCCTCAAATTCTTGAATATTTTTAAGACATAGTAGAAATTTTAGATTTATGAAATCTATTTTAACCCCATTTTGTAAGGTTATAACATCGGCACTAATGTCTTCGATGTTATATGAGATACAACGTGTCTTATTTCTTATTATTGAAGTATCCAATGCAGCGACTAAAGCCCATTTAAAGCAATAATCATCACTGTTTTCAGTGTTGATGCAGGCCCTCCTTTTAGCTAGTTTGTATGGTGAGCTTATCCAGTGAACTTTTGTTTATATTCATTTCAACACGAATAATTCTAATTAACGTCCACCCAGAATCTCTTTCCTGGAACTCTGACATATGATTATGGATGTCTTGTAATTGTTTTGAAATTAGCTCATCAATATTACTTCCTAAGCACAATAGAACCATTTTTGCTCTCTGTGAAATCTGACACAATTCCATTTCTTCACCCACAATTTTTATATACTCTCCAATAAGAGTTATATTGAATTTTAAAATATTGTGCTTAGCTTAACTATTTTCAAGTAATTCCTTGAAAATTGGTTTATTTTCCACAATAAAATCTTCAAATAGAAGATCATCTTTTTTGTTGGGAATTCCATAGATAGCAATATTATTTTTGAACGCACTATTTATCAAATAATATTTTGGTTCAAAGCCTTCAGCCTGTTCCACATTCAAAGAAGAATCATATTCACCGCTGGTAGAATTTGAAACATCGATTCCTTCTTCATCAAGTATAGTGTTGTTGCTGTCAATAGGCTGCTCATGTTGGGTTATTTGACTTATTTCCATGTCGTCAAGCACAACATTATACAGTTGTTGTTGTTGATGGCGTTGTTGAGGTTGCCTGAAACTCTCCATCGTCAAGACAAATTGATTATTCCAAACTGTGGGATAATAGTTGGGCATATTATATTGCTGCCATTGCATTGGTGATGTATATTGATAGGGAATAGGAAGATTCTGTGGAATTTGTATGGGAACTGAAAACTGATTGTTCAAAGACGTAGGATAGTACGGAGTCATCGGAGGCTCTTGAATGGATAGCGGATATTGCTGTTGCTGATTGTTCCAAGCCATAGGGTTATATAAAGATATTGGAGGCTGTGGAGCACATTGCACTGGCATTTGAATGTGTTGTAGTTGAGCATGACTTTTGCAATGCTCCAAATACGACTTTTGGTATTTGTATTCCTTAGCACACACTACACAACGGAAAATGGATGAACTCATTTTATTTGATATTTTCAAAATAGTCACTTTATTTGAATTACAACACAAGAAAAATTTTTTTATATAAACTTTTATATACACAAACACTATTATAACAATATTTTAGTTTTCAATAGTTTTATTTTTTATCAAAACTGATTTAAGAAGAATTAATAACTTGTTACTTTTAGATACAAAACTGCACTAATTCAAGATAGAAAAGTTTATGATTTATATAATAATATTTTCAGTATGGTGTTGTATACATAACTTCAATGAGTAGTTTCCAGTGCCAAAGCTACTATTTGTGGTAATAGAAACCCATAGCTTAAAAAAATAAAAAAATTGTAGCAAAACAAATCTCTAAGCTATAAAAAATTAATGTAAATAAACGTTTTTTGCATGTGTATCAACGACAAAAAGCAGAAGCATGCTAAAGCATCCCCACGTTGCAAAAATTTAGCCGCGAAAGAATTTGTCCGTTACAAAAGTTTTATTGCAAACAAATATTGAGGTCAAGTAGAAGCATTCATAAAAAATCCCTACGTTGCAAAATTTAGTTGCGATAGAATTCTTCCGTTACAAAAATTTTATTGCTAGCAAATATTGAGGTCAAGTAGAAGCATGCTAAAGCATGCATAAAAAATCCTTACGTTGCAAAATTTTGTAGCCCAAGAAATTTCTATGTCGTATATGATTTTGTGGTAAATGAAATCCCTACGTTGCAAGAATTTTGAAGCAAAAGAAATGTTAAAAAATCGAATTCCTAAATTCTAATATCAGAATATTTTTATTTCAAAAATGAGTTTCGCGAAGGGAACATATAGGAGACTCATGCGCCACTACCGGAAAGTGCGTGCTAAAGCCTACATACTGGAGCAATACGAACTACTTCTAGAGGGTGATGAGGAGCTGTTCCTAAGTATAGATTCCCAACCAACATCTGCAGCAGAAATAACAACAGATGGAGCGGAACAACCACCATATGTAAGCCTTTTCGAAGGTGGTGATGATGAATTTCTAAGTATTAATACCCAAGGAATATCATTCGTCATCAATCGAACCACCCATTGAAATAATTGACGTTCAAATCATTCCACCAATTGATGTTCCCATATTTCTGGCGTTGTTTGAAAATTCAGACGATACCATTTTAGACGAAGCAACTAAGGCAATTGAAACCGCTGCTAACCCACATATATAAAAAATTTTGTAATTAGTTAAGTTTATTTGGTAAAAATAAAAGCATAAAAAATTATACAAGTGTTTTTCATTTCAAATACAAACCACATCCTTTGTACTTAGCAACACAACCAGAAATTCAAACGATTATGCGAATATTTGCGACAAAAAAATTTATAGTTGAAAAAAAATATATGTAAGTATATCAAGCAAAACTAAGAAAAAATTTTTGTGTCAAGCAGAAGCATACACAAAACAAATATGTATATAATTTCTAAAATTATATATCCACACAATTTTTTTGTTTAGTATCCTGTACTTGACAAAAAACTAATGTAAACAAAACAGCTAACAAAATATGAATACGATTGTGCACGTAAAAATCTAAAAGAATTTAACATTTCCCTACGCATACTCAAATATCCAAATACCGAATGTATGTATGTATACACACTGTCCACCAAACGACAGACGCTTGAAAAGACATACAGTTGAAAAAAGACGACCAGTTGGAAGAACGGGCGGTCGAAAAGACAAACATGCTTAAAAATAAAATGTATGTATAAAGAACAACACACACACCATACACTAAATAAATCAAACAAAAAACTTAACCATCCTCCTCCCCACCATCAACAAAATTATGTCCATATGATCGAATGGAATCAACACACCCACACAAAAGGACGGACGGAATGGACAGACAAAAAACTCATTATTTCTTATTACCCCATTAAACATAGTGTTAATTACCAAAATTTTTAAATTTTAATTACCCATAAATTCAACGGACAGACAGACAGAAATTCCCACGGACAGACACAACCAACTAAACAACATACCAGCTGAAATCAATTCTCACGGACAGACAAAAGATCCCACGGACAGACACAACAAGTAAACCACACACCAGCTCAAATCAATTCTAACGGACAGACAAAAGTTCCCACGGACAGACAAGCAAGCAAACCACACACCAGCTCAAATCAATTCTAACGGACAGGCACAACAAATTCACAACAAGTGAAATCAATATCCCTTAAATAAACACACACAAAATATAAACAAAAAACATCTCGCCCGCACAGAATTTTAATGGTTGCCAGACATACAATTCCCTACTACTCTACGGTTATTGTTAAATCTTTGTCCGTTTCTGTTATTTCTGTTATTGTAATTATTGTTTCTGCTATTGTTGCTATTATACTTGGTAATAATACCACTTCGTGGGTAATTATATCTTCCACGGAGTTTTTTGTAATTTCCACGGAAATCAGTATTGTTTTGTCTATTGCCGTAATATAAAATTGTTGTACAGTTGTTTGCAACATGCTATTTCATGCTATTGAATTGTCCTGCTTCCATGATAAGTTTAACTTTATCTATGGTGCAGTTTTTAGTAAGTGCTCTTACAGCGACTTGTGTAGAATATTTATTTGCTAACCATGACAAACCATTTGATATATATTTTGTGAGGGTTTCTATCTCATTACAATATAGGTTAGCCGTTTTGTTATTTTGCTTGATATTCATTATTTTTGCTGTCAAGACTTCGACTGATTCGCATTTAACAGAATTATTTAGTTTGTTAATGATTTCAGTAATGGTTGATTCATTTCTAGCGTTTCCTTTTAATTTTGTTTTAATTAACGATACTGCCGTGGATTCGTGAGGACCCTTAATTGAATCGACTAAATGACAAAGAATCGATAAAAGAACGTAAGTTTTTGGATTTACCATCAAAGACTATAATTAGCTTTAAAGCTATATTCTAAATTCTACTATTGTTTGAGACATTGTGGGTGTAGTGGTTGAAATAATTATATTATAAGGTTCACTTTCATGTTCTGAATTTGGTAATTCTACTGCTATTGATTTTTTATCGGCTATTTTGAAGATTCGATTTTTTAAATCGAGAAAAAAAGCATCGGCTGCAGTTTGATGAGCTGCTGTAAGCCTATTTTAATGTACGTTTAATAAGACTCTTATTTCTTCTAGGTTCATTTGTATGAACGTTCAAAATCTTTTTTTTATGATTCTAGCTTTGTTTAAAATAGTCTTCAAGTCCATAAAAAACAAAGAAAAAAATTAGTTAGATTTTATCTAATTCATTTGCTCTACTAGCATACTTTTTCCTTAACGATCTTTTGTGTAATATATACATTTGTAATAGAAGATTTATTACTGATAATATATATATTAATATTGTTAGTATCCATAGTGAATTAATTTCCTGAGTGTGGTCAAAAATTTCCAAATTAGTAATTACATTTGCATTAGGCTTTTCTAATTTTTATTCTTTTACCTATAGCTAAAAAATTTTGTACACGTATTTGTAAAAAAAATTATTGATTGGTGTTTTTTCTTTCTTTTTCTATACGTTCAGACCACCTGATTGCTCGTATTATTTCTTCTTCTATCCTAGGTTTGTACACCATATCGTCCTCCGTAGGGACTCCGATCCAAATTTCTGTTAAATATTCAATTTGTTCTTCTCTAGTGCTTTCTTCTTCTTTCCAAATAGGGTTTATTGTATTTGCGAAATTCTTATTCATTATAAAGGACCATTTATTTACATGTTCTTTTATTTATATATAAAAATTTTTTAATTATATTTTGCAAAAAAAAATTTTTTTTGTCACAAGCGGAAATAAAGTGCAAGTGAATAAACTTAAAGTGTAATTAGAAAAAAAAAGAAGTTCAATAAAAATTTGCTACGAGCCGTTAACGGTTACTAGCTCTATGGGTGCGGATAAAACGCACGCCAGTGTTATAAAAAAATTTACAAAAATAATAATAGAGCGGATTATTTAGTTTGGCGGCTTGCCAAATGTTGCTTTATTAGTAATCTTATCTCGTCAAGCTTTTCCCATAGTTTTTGGGCTTCGATCCAAGGTGGTGGTATCTTGCTGTTAATTGTCCTGAGCAGAACAGCTTTTTGCCTTTTCAGGCGCTGTGTGTAGCAACCTCTTCTTTTCCTTTTGGCTACAACTGGTATATATGTGTGGTCTTTTTGTTGTGCCTTGTTGTTTCTTTTTATGTAGCCTTCTGTTGTTAGTCGTTTAGGGCCTGGTGTGCAGTCCTTCATTCTTGGATTCTATTCCGCCTCTTGCCCACGCAGGAAACTTCTCTTCCCACGCACCCTTTTTCGGCTGATTCGTAGGGAAACCTCAATATATATTTTTGAACATTTTTGTTTGCTTGCTTTAGAAGTTGCTGTGTAAAAAGTACTTTTTCTCCTCAGCTGCTACGATTCTGGGTGCTTATTGCCATGTAAAAGAAAAATCTTTTGCTTTCTTTATTATTTATATTTTTAGTTAATAACTTAGAGCTCACTCTTGGATCTCCTAAGTATAAGTTAATAATTGAATCTTAAATACTAAATACATTAGCTTATGATTAATGATGAGAAGTTCTAGACGACTTGAATGAACGTTTTCTAGAACTTCACTCAAAACCTATGTATATTTCTATTCTTATAATATATTTATTTTATATTTTACCAGGCAATCATAAATTTTAGACAATACCCAAAACCTATGATTGAGTGGCTTCTTAATATTAATAATTAAAGTGTGGGAAACCAAGAGACATATGATCGTTTAGTTATGTCCAACATTAGTTTGAGTTCTTTCAGTTTCCCAAGGGGAATGTACGGAGCGTGTCTTAACAGTTTCTAAGGTCTTTACGAGTGCACACCTGTATGTGCCAGCAATAGATCTTTTAATAATTAAAACACAGAAAATTGTCCAAGTGACAAGTGTCAAGTAGCCGTTGCACAAATATTTTGTCTGGCATTTGTCAATGTAATTGGACGCTGTGTAGTTTGCGGTACTGTAGACTGCAATTGCTTGCTGTTGGTTATAGTGACAGCTATATTACGCTACACTATTTATCTGATCACGGTATTAGGTATCTGATCAGGTTATTAGCTATCAGATCAGGTATTTGATTACGCTATTAGGTATCAGATCAGATTATTAGGTATCAGATCAGATTATTAGGTGTCAGGTATCTGATCAGGTTATTAGCTATCAGATCAGGTATTTGATTACGCTATTAGGTATCAGATCAGATTATTAGGTATCAGATCAGATTATTAGGTGTCAGGTATCTGATCAGGTTATTAGCTATCAGATCAGGTATCTGTTTACGCTATTAGGTATCTGATTAGGTTATCAGGTATCAGACCAGGTGATTAGGTATAGTAAATATTTCAATAGATATGTGGATGTATTGTGTTCAAATTCAGATTATATACTAAAGTTTTTCTTTTATGTAGATTAATTTATATTGTTATATAATAGTCGAATAATTTTCTATAGCGACCATTGTTGAACTCGTTATCTTTCCTTATCATCAGAAATCCATATTTTTCCTTCCAACACTCTTTACAAATTTCATGAAATTGTTCAAAGTTCATGTCGTTGGCAACATGATCCCTATAAACGTGCTTCATATTTCTCTCATCTTGTTTAAACATTATAGTTACATTCGCGTTGTCTCTTATCAAATGCTTGGGAATTCTGGTATAAGTTTGACACAAGTGGAATGAATCCACATCGTTATGTCGACCCATACAAAAATAATCCCGTATATTGTTCTGCTTCTCACATGTAACATCATCAAATATCATAATTAAATTAGTTTTAGCTTCCCTAGGGAGAATAACTGATTCGTTGTTGGCGAATGTGTAATATCCCATTCCTTTAATTGGTGAAATTAAAATCTTTAAGTATACATATTTCGACTGATATAAGGATTTTGAGTATAAATAAATGTTTTCAAATTTTAGTCCGTTAGGACTTTCTAGTAACCCAATCATAATTAGTCTTACACAATTTAACGGTCCCACTATTAGAGCCCGAACAGAATTTGGTAAGAGTGAGCTGTGTTTTATTTTTGAAATGATGTTCCATGAATCATCATCGAAATATTTTTATGTCGTTTCACTAACCGCATTTTTGTAACTAAATGTAATTCATGTTTGTTACCTTTTAATTGTAGAAAAGATTAAATAAATAAGATGGTTATACATTACAACAAGTCGTTTAGTCATAAAAACACCTTCGTTGGAGCAGGTATAGTAGATAAAATAATAAATAATCTTCCTGTTGAACTTCATCTTCCTAGATATCAATACTGTGGACCTGGAACTAAACCACAAAAACGTTTGAATCGAGGTGATCCAGGAATTAATTTACTGCAATTACCTGCAAAAATCACGATACAGCTTATTCTATAAATAAGGATTTAAGTATTAGACATCAGGCAGATAAAATTCTTGAAAATTCACCTTGGGATCGAGTTTTATCAAAAGATAGTAGTCTTGCAGAAAAATCATTGCATACTACCGCAATGAAAGCCAAAACGAAGTTCGGTATGGGTGTGGAAAAAAGAAAAATTAAAAGAAATCGAAATTAATTGGGTAAAAATTGTTTAGTACATCAATTAGAGCTACAACAAAAATACTAAAGAAGGAAAAACCTTTAGACATTAACCCTGCCATTAGAATCGCACGTAAAACTATCAACAAATCATTAAAAGGAAGAAAATCACATGTTATAATACCACGCATAATAAGTGTTCCAAAAATTGGTGGTTTTTACCCCTAATTCCGATTCTAACTGCTCTGGGTGCAATTGGCAGTCTAGCCACTGGAGGTGCCGCTATAGCTAAGGCTGTATATGCTGACCTAATTTTTCTATAAATATTCCTTATTTTAAAGGAGTATTCATGTTGGACTCACTACCAAAGCGAACAAAGGAAATTGAGTGTGGAATAATCAATTTAGATTTATCAACAGCTCCTGGTACACACTGGGTAGCATATTAGAAGAACATCAATGAAAAAGAGCTTTTTGACAGTTTTGGAAACTTACGGAAGCAGTCAAATATCTTGGTACAAATATAAAATACAACTATAATCAACATCAGAATTTTAATACTGTGGTCATTTATGTTTTAAATTTCTTTATGAAATAACTGAGAGAGATTAAATCAAAACACAATTATATATATTTAAAAAAACTCTTTAATGGTTTCTTATTGTTTATTTATAATTTACTATGCAGAATTAACTTATTTGACTGCCAAACGGGATATTGACTATTTTGAATTAAAAATTCTTCCATCTCACTCTCAAGAATCAGGCTGCACTCTCCTTCTCTGCATAGTTGAAATGATCCACTCGAGAGATCCTTAATTTCTTCATCTGTTAAAGTATTATATTTTTTGGGGAGAAACATTATGTTGTTTTCCAACTCAACTTTTAGTGTTGATCCTGTTTTTATCCTTGATATATTTCTAATAGGATATTTAACTCTTATATGCAGATCCTTAATGTGAATTAGGGATTTACTCTTCAGGGAATTAAATTTTGCTGTTAGATTTTTCACGGAGTTCACTTTTTATTGAGATCTTGTCACTTTGAATCTATAATTGTAATTGAACTTGAAAGTAGCTCAGATACTTCCAAGAAATCTGACCGAAAATATATATGGTGAAATAGTGAATAAATGGTGGGATAGTGATAGGGTGAAAGGGATAGAGAGAGATAATAATATAAAATTGGCATAATAGGGAGAAGGAAATAATACATAATTTTAGATACTTTATGGTTAAACATTTGGAAAAAATTATCAGTATCGACGATTCCTTTAAAAAAGTAAGCAGGAACAAAATTAATACGGATATTAATAAAATGAGTCAAATTAGGGGTCTAAACAAATTCATATTAGATTTTGATAGCTTCAGACTATACGACTTTTGGGAAATGATCAAATTTTTCCAAAACATGCTGGACGAGAATGAAGAATATGATGTAATGGAAGATGAAGACAACTCAGAAGGATATTTTAAATGCTGGCCGTGGTATGATCCGAATTGTAAGGAAGGACCTGACACTTGTAGGTGTTCTTTATACTTTCTACGGATAGCAGTATTAGAAAACTGAATAGTTTTATACTATGAAATGTTTCAAGCCTTATAATTAAAATTAATAAATAAATAAATTGTATTATTAATATACAATAATTAGGAATAATATATTTCTGAAACAAATAGCAGAATTTTTTTTTGGATTATAAAACATCATTTTTATCAGATTGTCTAAATTTTCTAGTTTTATGGAATGCTGTATAAATGCAATTTTATAATATTTTGAAATTAAAATTCCTTTTTTCAAGAAATAGACAAATAAAATCAAGATTGTACATGATTTAACATGCTCAAGAATATTTTGGATCCTACTGTACACTTCTGAAATTCAAATTTTTTTGTTTACTTACTTTACTATAGAGTTCATAGTTGTAGAAGTCAACAGAATTATGAAAACATAAAAAAAATCAAAAACATACATAAACATAATTAATAAAACGAATCCAAAGCGAACACAACACACACACACATGCATCTTAAAACAAACACATATGTATATACACAACACAGTCAAGCAAACACACACACATATATATCTTTAAACAAATATTCAGAGATGTAAAACACATTTTCATGTGATATATTCTATAATGTAAATTTCTTTAATGAAATTTCAGGGTAAAGTTCGACTGGACGAACAGAAATTCAGCACATACACAAACTCTTTCATACAACCAACCAGAGATGTAAAAAACATATAAGTTAAACCTGTATGTGGTTTTTAATATTTTAAGGGAATCCGTGCAAAAGTAAGTCACAATTTTTAGCATTTATATTTAGTTCAATTTATTTATTTTTTACAATAATTCTTGTTAGTATTTTAATTATTTCATTAAGTTTATTATTATTTAAATTTCATTAATTGTTGAGTCAAAATACATTTTATTCTGTTAATTTAATTTCATTATTTTTATATTTTTTTGTTGTAAGTAAGAAAACAAAAACAATTGGTTGATTATTGAGTTCTTGTTACTACTTTGATATTGTTTAAACTTTTCATTTGTTTTAATGAAGATTTAATATAATATCTCCAGTTGTTCTAAGAAATATTTGGGTAAAGTTCCCTGATGATCCGCATTAGCAACAGTGAAATGCACATAGGAACAAGCTATACCCCTCAATAATCAATTGCAATTCGTTTTTAACAAAATTGTTAATGTTTTACTGAATAAGTAAAATATTAATATTGGGAAAAAGTGCGAATAAAAATTTTATATACTAAAATTTTGCGATTCCCATAAAAAGCACCAATTAATTCGAATTTACATTACTTTTATTTTAATTTTTCACTTCTTTCCTTTGCTTTCCCACTATGAGGATCGCTTTTTACCATAGTTCCTACGAGACTGAAATTTAAAACTCAAAATATGTTTACTCGAATAAAAACGCAATAAAAGAATAACTCCTTTAAATAAAGTTTTTAATAATGCTCTTAATTCCAATATAAAAAAGTTGTAAAGAGATCAATATTTAATAATAATAAGAAATTATAATTATAATAAGCAAACATAACAATAACAACAAAATAGTGCGTTATCTACCTCCTCCCACGAAGAACGGGCGTCCCGGCTGCTTATCAAACGTTTTTATTGAATAACGATTTTTTAAATAAATAACAAAAACTTTACCATTTCTTCTTTTTAAGTTTATGATACTGTTATAATATTTATCCAAACTAAACAATAATTATTTTACAAATGTTCTTCAAAACAAATTTATTTTTATTATTAAAAAGCGTGGGCAGTTTTGAACTTAAAACTTGATGAATTATTCTTACATTATCTAAGACTATCCTTATGGACCGGTCTATTGTTAATTAATACTGAGTGACTAAATCTTTTCAACATACAACTTACTAAATTTATTTCCCAGCCGCCTGTTAACTTTAACAAATACTTTATCTCCGGGCTTAAAAATTTTATTCTGTCTATTTTTATTGTGATAATTTATCTCATAATTTTGGGCTTTCAATAGCTTTTCCCTTACATCGAGCCTTAACTCCTCTGTAGTAGAATTAATAATATCTATCGGGCCTAACAACAGTTATTGAATGGATTGTACTATTATATTTTTCAATGGCAATGGGCGTAAGTTCTTTCGTGTCGGTGTAGTGTCCCTCAGATTTTTAACATCGCGATATTTCCCCTATTCTGCTGTGAAGCCTCTCCACTTGCCAATTGCTGATGCTGTGCGCTGGCGGAATAGAATGAATTTGAACGCCAAATTGATACATAAGAAGAGACTTTACAGTATGCGAATTAAAGGATTTTTCATTATCACAAACGATGTTATGAGCTTTAGGAAAAAAATGTAAAATAGTTAACAAAGGAGCTTAAATATCAACAGTCGACCGCGATTCAATAAAAAATGCGAGTGCTAACTTTGAAAATTTATCAGGACAAGTTATGAAGTTAGTTTTGTCAGTCGTAAAAATATCTATATGTAGAACTTCACCAGGGTAATCAGGAATAGGTGTCTGAAAGGTAAGTGCCATTTTTGGTTGCCTATCATATTTTGACTCATTCTACAATTCTACAATTTGAAGCAATAGCTTTAAGTCTATTTCTGATGTTCGGAAAATAGTAATGCTGTAATATCTGATTAAAATTTTCACGTACATTACGGTGAGCTTATTATGTTCAGCCACAGCGATTTCGCTTTGATCGTCCTGGTTATGAATATCCATTACGAGTTTATTTGTATAAACAAATTTTTCTGATGGAAATAAATGAATTACTTTATTTTGAATCAAACCTAAAACATGAATATCGCAATGAAAACAATTTGCAACATGATAATTTACGGCTTTTTTTTAATTTGAAAATATCTTCCACATTAACGTAATTTATTAAATACATGGTTTGGTTTTCAAAAATAATTTTAGATGATATATTAGAATCTATTGATTTTTTTAAAAGAATTTGGTTTCTAAAGCAATTAATTGGGTTTAATACTGTTTTTATAATTTCGGACAAAGATCCTTCACTATGAATTGTTGAATTTCCAGACTCTGAATTTCCCGGAACCATAATTATGCTTCTAAGCCAATCGTTGCTGCCACTGAGTCGTTATCTTCGGATTCATCTTCTACGTGGTTGACATATTACTGAGATAGTGCATCGGCCACTACATTATCTTTTCCTGGCTTATAGAAAAATTTAGGAGAGAATTCTTCAATAAACGCGCGCAATCGTCTAATGACAATGAAAATGACAGAGGCTGATGGTCGGTATAAATATTTATGTATATTTTTTAAATGCACGGAGCGCTTCGTCACTTAGATTAACTACTATATTCTTTGACTGCTTGCTACTCACGTTACCATTTTTACCACGCAAGTACTGTGTAAGTGGTTTAGTAATTTCTAACAAACCGGCGATAATAGCCAGCTAATCGCAAGAATAATCGGAGACTTCTAATTGTTTGAGGAACTTGAAAATTTTAAATTTCTTCTACTTTTTCTGGGCACGTTTTAATTCCATTTTTGCACACAGTAAAAACTAAGTACTCTACAGAGCTTAGAAAAAACTTTGATTTGACGCATGACGCATGACACACGCATATTTGCCAAGAAAAGTATTTTTAAGATACTGTCAATATCTTGTAGGTGTTGTTCAGCACTGGGAGAGAATATGATGATGTCATCAATATAAACATGACATGTTTTACCAATTTCATCTCGTAAGACATCATCGACTACTTTTTAGAAAAAGAAAATTTTTTTTCGATATCGGCGAACAGGCAGTATGTCTCAATATTCCTTGGTCACAGTCAATTTGAGCATTGATTTGTCAAAACCGATTATTCCGTCAAATATTGAAAGTTCGGACAATATAAAAAAGTAGGACGTATGATTTAGCAAATTTACTAGGCATTTTGAAAATATTTTAGAATTTCCATGAAGTGATTTAACAACAAAAGACTTTTCTAAAAGCTTAATAGCCTTTAGGGTGTCTAAATTTTTTATATAAATTTTCGAAGTACCAGTATCTATTAGGAGTTTTAACGTCCGCCCTCCATTTGTTCTTTCGATGTATGAGAGAAGGTACCCATGTCCAAAAAATCTATCTCATCCTCAAAGCAATTTTCAGAATGATCAACACGAGATAAGTTATCAACAGAATTTTCCTGATGTTCGTCTTTAGTGTAATTTAAATTGCGATTATAGGAACATTCAGAAGTGATTTATTTTTTGAGTATTGTTCTGACTTTGACGGATGGATTCGAAAGGTCTTTCTAGAGCAATGGGCTGTTGAAAATTTTTAGTATTTTGGTAGCTATTGTTTCGTTGCCGAAAATGGAAACGAGTACTTGGGCCAATATCCATGGGTTCATATTGTCTTATACGATTAG
Source organism: Gymnocheta viridis (assembly GCA_956483585.1). NCBI lineage: Eukaryota > Metazoa > Arthropoda > Insecta > Diptera > Tachinidae > Gymnocheta > Gymnocheta viridis. Next base: position 32,914,920 of record OY101443.1, read on the forward strand.
ATAAAGCTTGAGGAACTCGGTTACTGTTTCTATTGGAATGGAACTGTCTTTGCTGTGGAGTTTCATATCTTGTGTGGTTGTGGACGATATTCTGATACCGAGATTGTAGCTCATGAGAAGGTTTTGACCTTATAGCCCGGTGTGTTTCCTCTAGAATGATTTAAACATTTTATAGCGAAATTATAACGTAAATTGTTAGTCTCTATCTCTTGCGCTAAAGCCAGAGCAGAGGATAAGTCGATAGGCCTACTAGAAAATAATATGTCACACATAGGTCGACGTAAACCAGAAATGAAAACTTGTAGAGCGGCATTTCCGTCAAATTCAGGTATTGATTTCACGATATCAAGCGTTTCGTTGCAAACTATGTCTGATACTATTTTTATCGGCTTATACTCCTCCACACGAAGTGGTGTTTCCAAAAGCGATAATCTTTTTGTCAAATCGTCTATGCTACTCTGAAAAATTCTTCGTGTTTGATCTGTAGCCTGGGAAATAGCAGTTGTTAATAATGCTTCGACCGTTGCTGCGTCCATTGTAATTTTTTCCACTGGAGAAGTTATATTTAAACGTTCTAAACTCAAAATTAAATCGCCCACGCTCATAGAATTATAAAGGGTGTTTTTTATTGAGGTATAGAACTTTAAGTTGGCATCACTTTTTTAACTGGCGGCCATTTTGTCAGCTGTCAAGTGATTAATATTTAGTTTGGTTTGCCATTTCATCATGAACAGGTTGACAAAAGAACAACGCTTGCAAATCGTGCAAATTTATTTCGAAAATAATGGTTCAGTTCGCGAAGTTTACCGCAAGCTCCGTCCATTTTATGGTCGACATAATCGTCCATCAGAGCAATTAATTCGGTTAACCATGGATCGTTTTCGCACTACGTTTACTCTATGTGATAATACGCATCCGCAGAGACGTCGAACAGTGCGCACCGAAGAAACAATTGCCGCTGTAGAGCAAAGTGTTGAAGAGGACCCGAATGAATCGATTCGCCACCGTGCACAGCAATTGGAGCTTTGTCCATCAACTTTATGGAAGATTTTGCGCAAAGATCTTGGCTTGCGACCTTACAAGATCCAGCTTGTGCAAGAATTAAAGCCGCGAGACCATGCAATGCGTCGTGATTTTGGTGTATGGGCCGAAAATGAGATTGATCTCGATGCTGATTTTCATCGCAAAATTTTGTTCAGTGATGAGGCTCATTTTTGGTTGAATGGCTACGTCAACAAGCAAAATTGCCGCATTTGGAGTGAAGAGAATCCACATGAGACCCTTGAGACGCCATTACATCCACAAAAACTGACTGTTTGGTGTGCTCTATGGGCTGGTGGAGTCATTGGGCCATACTTCTTCCGAAATAATGCTGGAGAGTCAGTTACCGTTAATGGAGACCGGTATAGAGCCATGATAACCGACTATTTTGTTCCCGAATTGGATGGCATGAATGTGGATGAGTTGTGGTTCCAACAAGACGGCGCTACATGCCACACAGCGCACGTCACAATCGATTTATTGAAGGAAACATTCGATGAGCGCATAATTTCGCGGAATGGACCTGTCAATTGGCCACCAAGATCGTGTGATTTGACACCATTGGATTATTTTCTTTGGGGATATGTGAAGTCGCTCGTCTACGCCAACAAACCAGAAACGTTAGGGGACTTGGAAGCCAACATTCGTGGCGTTATTGCCAACATACGGCCCCATATGCTCGAAAAAGTGGTTGAAAATTGGACCTGTAGAATTGGCTTTATTCGAGCCAGCCGCGGCGGCCACATGCCCGAAATCATATTTAAACATTAATGGCATAAAATTATCCTTCCAATAAAGCCAAATTGATGGACATTAAAACTATTTTCTTGTGTTTTATTTCAATTTGAAGTTCTATACCCCTAAAAAAACACCCTTTATGTTCAATTATACAATTATTTCGTTAATTATGTTGTCACTCCTAAGCTAGCAACTACTTCTTCTTACTCGTTTAGAAAATCATAATATTTAAGTAATGTATTAATTTAATTAATAAATAGTATCAATTCGTAGTGATTAAGAAGTAATATAAATTTACATTTAATTTTAATCAATTATTTTCGTAGTTGAAAATATAAAGCATTTTCATTCTTAATTTAAGCAAAGAAATTTATAAATTGATATTTCAGTTTTATTGCGTTTAATTAGATATTTTTTTAATTAAATAATTAATTAATTGGGTTTGTATTTTTAAATTTAAGACCTTTGTACTGTATTTTTTTATTTTACTAATAACTATAACATAATTAAAGAAATATGGTACTTAACAGAACAGCAATAAAATTAAATAATCGTAACATTTCTCTGCAACACATATTCAGCAACATGATATTGATAGTAGCATTCACAGCATGTTCATTTTCATTCGTATTCCCTGGATATTGCTTATTCCATATGGGTTCATTGGTGCTTGTTCTAATACTAGCTTCTATTGTTAAGGTGAATGGCAAATTATTATTAATTTTCATTAGTTCCTCTATTCTACTTTCAAATGTTCTATCTCCTATGGAGTAATTGATTTTTTGTGTCACTTTTGGTACTATAAATTTTCTACTATCGGAGTCTATTGTTAATATACCTTCTAGTCAGTCCTAGCATAAGATCATATTCATTATTATTATTAATTTCATAAAATTCCAATTGTGTATTGAACAATTTAATTTTTTGTTTAAAATTTAAAATGGATTCTCCATGAAAAGTTATCATTCTTAAAGGTTTAATATTTTCTCATACCTAATCTTAAATTTTTGTTAATATAATTTATGGGTTGCGCCACAGTCTATGAATACCTTATAATTTTCACTTTCCTGATCATTCATAATTTGCTTATTTCATCATGTTGTGTCTTTGTATCTTGTGCGGATGAATAAAGTTTCCACTCTGTGATTGCAGTCGCTTCCAATGCTGGCTGTGGAAACCCTGCTGTGGTTGTCTTACGTTTGCTGAAGTTGTGTCCATGGGCTCTGGTTTCTGTTGTTGCCAGTTATTTGATTGTTGCCAGTTGTTTGATTGTTGCCTGTTGTTTGGTTGTTGCCAGTTGTTTCGGTGTTGAGGCTGTTGAACTATAGGGTTGTAAAGAGGCCGTCTAAAATGTTGATGGTTGTGCTTTTCCACTTGATTAAGCTGAGGTTGTCTTCTGTTCATTATTTCTTGTTGCTGGTCATTGTTGACTCTGGTACATCTAGCATTATCTTCCATTGTTTGCGCTATTACGTAGGCATGCTCGAAATCTCTTATAGAATTGCCATTTAATGTCTGTCTTATGGTTTCATTATTTAGCTCATTTTTAAATATTTTTACGGCATTTTCCATCTCAATCTCCATTAATTTTTTTGTTAATTCGTAGGAGTCTTCTTGCATAGTAATTTTTGAAATAATTCTTGCCAGTGCTTGGCTAATTTCGTCGTGAAATTCGGATATTGCTTTTCTTCCTTGTGTTATTCTTGCGACTTAATCTTTGGTCACTATATGTATAGTCGAGCCGATTCATAATGGCTTTGTAATTAAATTTTGTTTTGAAATTTACCAAAACTTTTGCTGCTGGACCCTGTATCTTAGTTTTAAATATTACCAGTGCGTCTCGATAACGGCTGGAGTTCTTATGTTGCTCCATTCCCTCCATTAGTTGGCTTACCAAATCTCGCCATGTTCCATATTCATTTGACTCACCGTTGAACGTAGGAATGGCTTTTAACAAATCCAAATTAATATCCTCTGGTGTTCTGAATTCGATTGAATTTGCTTGCAAAGATTCGTCTTCAAATTGGGCGACGATTGGGTTAACGGGAATTTGAATCAATTTCTTTTTAATCTTGTAGTTCTCCTGTTTGATTTCTATATTTTCCTGTCGAAATGCTTCTAAGGATAGTTGCAGATTTGGTTCATATTTGTTTATTCTTTTAAGGATATATTTTCGTCAAATGTATTTTGTCTTTTACTGACAAACATAAGTTCTGTCTTTCTTTCTTCTATGAAGATTGTGGTTGGTTCCTGGTGTTTATTTTTGCACCAAATCCTTGATGCGACAAGAATAATTTTGTGGTCCGCTCTCTGGAAGGATAATAAAATATCCTCCTGGCAGGATCGCCAGTTGAGAATCTTAATGTCTTTGTTATTCGATATTTAGTTTTGCTAGTTTTTCTTAAATACTAAGAAATATAATCATTTGTATTTTCTCTTAATTTGCTAAAACTATTTGTTTTTTTTTTATAAAAAACTACTCTTTATGATTGGTCTTATCTTTTTAGCGTTCACATAGAAAGGTTGCTTATGATTAGTCTTATCTAAAAAGGTTGTTTATGATTAGTGTCTACATATGAAGGTTGTTTATTATCAAAGGGACAAGCCATAAAACTTTCCCAAAAAATATTTTCCTTGTTTACAATATTTTCTTATTTTATTATTCTTTGTATTTATAATATGCATCTTATTTGTCGCTTATTAGTTATTATCAATGTTAGTATAGCTATACCTGGTCACAAATATCGTTGACGGCGAACAAAATATACTAACATTAAACAAATTTCAACGGCGGCGGCGAAAATACAACCGTCTGCTGTACAAAATAATGTATGGAGCGACTTTAACGTTGTTGTATACGAAATATGCTTAGGAATTCGCATATTTTTCAAAAATTGTAAAATAAATTAATAATAAGTAAATCATTAAGAACATTTTCTGTATTATTCTTTACTAAATTTTCTATTTTGAATATGTTTTGTATTATTAAAATTTTATCTCACCGCGTTTTTGTTTGCGAGTATATTTGACAGCTGAAAGCGGCAGTTTTTCTCGCAAAAATTTTACACACACTTTTTCTGTAAATTTGCGATTAATTTGCTTACATTACGGCGATTACTCGCCAAAAAAATTGCAGACACGGTTTAGCGAGAAAAACGGCTGTTTGTATAATTTTATGGCATTTCTGTTTCATTTCACACATTTTAATCTAAAATTTTCTCAACGCGGGAGTTACATAACATGGGTACAGACGTAGTGCAATTTTTCACCATCTTCTAAAAGTAGTAAATTTATACGTTTGTCTTTTTCCTGTGTGCTGAAGTAGTATGGGCCGACAATTACATCATTTTCCAGGCCAAAGACATTTATACTTATTTCTGGGTAGTTAACTTCAAAGGTTTTAATTTCGTATACGGTGAGAGGGAAATTTAAATTTTTAAAATTTAAAACAGTTCTCATAATTAATATTTTACCTACATATGTAGTAAAATAATAACACTTTTATTAAAAACAAATTTAAATTGATTATTGAGGGGTATATATTTGGGAATTAGCATTCATATGCGCATTTCACTGTTGCTAATGCAGATCATCAGGGAACTTTACCCAAATATTTCTTAGAACAACTGGAGATATTATATTAAACTTTCATTAAAGCAAATGACAGGTTTAAAAAATATCAAAGTTGTAACAAGAACTCAATAATCAACCAATTTGTTTTTGTTTTCTTACTTTACCATTACTACCTAGGCTGACTTTTTCAAATCTAATTGTAGTTGTAAAAGGTTTGTAGAAAAACAACAACAAGTATTGCAAGGAACTAGCTATACCCCTCAATAATCAATTTCAATTTGTTTTTAATAAAAGTGTTAATATTTTACTACATATGTAGGTAAAATATTAATGGGAAATAGTGCGATTAAAAATTTAAAATACTAAAATTAAAACATTTCTATTTTCTAATGTAATTATTTTTTCGTTTATGTTTGGGACTTTATAGGATGTGCATTTTCCTGTATGAAGATCAACTGGATACAATGCCGATATTATGACTTTTTCAGGATTGTTGTTGGTAAAGGAATGTACTGTGATCCTTTGATGCTTTTGTATTGATTTATATTAATTTCAAGGCGTGATATTTCAATGCCCATCCGCTATCACGCTCTTGGAATTCACTCACTATAACTTTGCTGAATATCATCGGTTATTAAAGATATATTCAAGATAACAATTTTGTTTGATGAGATTTTATATCTATAGTGCATGAGTCTTCTTCTTCCTTTATCAACACGTATTCACAAAGCAGTTCAATGTTATATTTTATTGCTGAATATTTTTAATTATATTTTTTAGCAATTCAACCACTTTAGCTTTAATTTCACTTAAAAAGTTTTCAGATATTAAATTTGTTTTGTTAGTATTTTCAATCGTATATGTAACGATACGATTTCTAAATACAGACTTGATGCATTTTACGTCACTATCAGATTTTATTGTACAATTAGTTTTATGATTTTGTTCTTACATGGTAAAAATAATTTTTTTGGAAATACGGTCTTCACAATCCTTGCAATAAACTTTGGTTTCACCTTCTCTCTTTGAATGTTCTATTAAGTGCGAATGAAGTTACGCACGGTCTGAAAAATGTATATTTTATTTTACATATTTAAATGAAGTGGGTGGTGCTTCATGTTGTAGTTTAACGTGTTTTCTTAATGTTGAATTAAACTTTTGGATTTTTTGGCAAAATTCACAAATAAAGTTAGTCATTTTCCGGGTTTTGATATAGAAGGTATGAACTGCTTAAATTTTTAAGCAATAATAAGTTTTTTATATGTCCGGGTAGGTACGTTCCGATAGGGTTAGTGTAGCTAGTAGTGTTCGGGGTAGAGGTGCTCGGGTAAGGGGTGTTAGGCTGGTGGTATTCGAGAGGTTAGTGCTCGAGTGGGGGTGACCGGATAGGAGGCGCTCGGACAGACAGAAATTTTCATATTCACACAGAAATTTATATAAGAAAGAAAAGTGAAGATTACAGTCTTTTACAACAATGCATGAGCAGCCGGGTTGTAAGGAAAAAATTGTTAGTTAAAAATATTGTTAAATGAAGAATGCAGTCTTTACATACATGCATGAACCACCGGTTTGTATGGAAAAAGTTTTCCAGAAGCCCTTTAAACATGCTACTCATGGGTAAAACCGAATCAAAATTAGAAAAACCAAATGCAAATGTAATTAATAATTTAGAAATTATTGACCATACTCAGGAAACTAACTCACTATGTACACCTATATTAATAATAATATTAATATCAGCAATAATATATGCAAATGAGTTAGATAAAATCTAAATAATTTTTCTAGTTATTAATTTTTAAATGACTGGAAAGCTATTTGAAATAAAGCTAGAAAAACAACATTTTGAACGTTCATACAAATGTCTAAACATTGATAGACAAACTAAGGACGAAACTATTCAACATCATTTTCAGAATCTTCTTAAAGGCCTAGAAGAAATAAGAGTCTTATTTAACGTACATTACAATACTTACAGTAGCTCATCAAACTGCAGCCGATGCATTTTTACTGGATTTAAAAAAAATCGGGTCTTCAAAACAGCCGATTAAAAATCCTTCTATTGAAAGTAAACCTTATAATATAATTATTTCAAACACTAAACCCACAATGTCTCAAACGTAGAATTTTTGAATACAGCTTGGTAAATCCGAGAACTTAAGTAGTAGGGAATTGTATGTCTGGCAACCATTAAAATTCTCAAATTTCAGCAATTAAAATTTAAAATTTTAATTGCAAATTGTGTGTTAATGGGTTTGGAGGCATGCTTTGATTAGTTTGTGTGTGTGTGTGAATGTGCGGGCGAGATATTTTTTGTTTATATTTTCTGTGTGTTTATTTAAGGGATATTGATTTCAGTTGTTGTGAATTTTTTGTGTCTGTCCGTAAGAAATGATTTGAGCTGGTGTGTGGTTTGCTTGTTTGTCTGTCCGTTAGAATAGATTTGAGTTCTTGGTGTGGTTTACTTGTTGTGTCTGTCCGTGGGATCTTTTGTCTGTCCGTGAGAATTGATTTCAGCTGGTATCTTGTTTAGTTGTTTGTATCTGTCCGTGGGAATTTATGTCTGTCTGTCCGTTGAATTTATGGGTAATTAAAATTTAAAAATTTTGGTAATTAACACTATGTTTAATGGGGTAATAAGAAATAATGAGTTTTTTGTCTGTCCATTCCGTCCGTCCTTTTGTGTGGGTGTGTTGATTCCATCCGATCATATGGACATAATTTTGTTGATGGTGGGGAGGAGGATGGTTAAGTTTTTTGTTTGCATTTATTTAGTGTATGTGTGTGTGTTGTTCTTTATACATACATTTTAGCATGTTTGTCTTTTCGACCGTCCGTTCTTCCAACTGGTCGTCTTTTTTCAACTGTATGTCTTTTCAAGCGTCCGTCGTTTGGTCGACAGTGTGTATACATATATACATTCGGTATTTGGATATTTGAGTATGCGTAGGGAAATGTTAAATTCTTTTAGATTTTTACGTGCGCAATCGTATTCATATTTTGTTAGCTGTTTTGTTTACATTAGTTTTTTGTCAAGTACAGGATACTAAACAAAAAAATTGTGTGGATATATAATTTTAGAAATTATATACATATTTGTTTTGTGTATGCTTCTGCTTGACATCACACTTTTTTCTTAAAGTTTTGCTTGATATACTTACATAAATTTATTGTCAACTAGAAATTTTTTTGTCGCAAATATTCGCATAATCGTTTGAATTTCTGGTTGTGGTTTGTATTTGAAATAAAAAACACTTGTATAATTTTTTATGCTATTATTTATTTATTGTTTAATGTATGATAGAATTTTATAATAATTCATGTATTTTTAAAGGAAAATATTCATTTTAGGCAAGATTTTTCTTTTGTTAGTAAAAGAGCATTTCTTAATGCGCAAACACCAAATGTGTGATAATTACAATAGAAACACTCGGGATATTTAATTTCCATTTGCTTAAAGTTGATGCAGCCAAATTCCTCTATGTTAAAAACTCTTTTTCGGAGTATTTTTTCTAGCCATTGTCTCTTTTCTTCTCCTTTAACATATATTTTAGAATAGCGTACACTAGCTTTTAAAAATGTGTAAACACTTTTAAATGAAACTGATCCATCGTCCCAGTATAGGTGATGATAGTTTTTTGTTAACCAATTTGCTTCTCTCTGCTTTTTTTCTGACAAACATTGGAAATCGTATCGAGGTTTTATGATGAAATTAATGTAATCATTATTGTTGAAAACAACTGCTGCTTCTTTTGGGATGAAATCATTCGAATTACTTTTGAAACCTTGCAAGTCTATGAAAACAATATTGTCATCCATATTATTAAATTTATAAGACTTTTCGAACTTGTCCTTTTATTGGAATATATTCAATTATGCGATCATGAATAAGAATACAGTAAGCTGATGTCTTTGATGGAATTGATGGAATTCTATACCCCTAAAAAAACACCCTTTATGTTCAATTATACAATTATTTCGTTAATTATGTTGTCACTCCTAAGCTAGCAACTACTTCTTCTTACTCGTTTAGAAAATCATAATATTTAAGTAATGTATTAATTTAATTAATAAATAGTATCAATTCGTAGTGATTAAGAAGTAATATAAATTTACATTTAATTTTAATCAATTATTTTCGTAGTTGAAAATATAAAGCATTTTCATTCTTAATTTAAGCAAAGAAATTTATAAATTGATATTTCAGTTTTATTGCGTTTAATTAGATATTTTTTTAATTAAATAATTAATTAATTGGGTTTGTATTTTTAAATTTAAGACCTTTGTACTGTATTTTTTTATTTTACTAATAACTATAACATAATTAAAGAAATATGGTACTTAACAGAACAGCAATAAAATTAAATAATCGTAACATTTCTCTGCAACACATATTCAGCAACATGATATTGATAGTAGCATTCACAGCAAGTTCATTTTCATTCGTATTCCCTGGATATTGCTTATTCCATATGGGTTCATTGGTGCTTGTTCTAATACTAGCTTCTATTGTTGAGGTGAATGGCAAATTATTATTAATTTTCATTAGTTCCTCTATTCTACTTTCAAATGTTCTATCTCCTATGGAGTAATTGATTTTTTGTGTCACTTTTGGTACTATAAATTTTCTACTATCGGAGTCTATTGTTAATATACCTTCTAGTCAGTCCTAGCATAAGATCATATTCATTATTATTATTAATTTCATAAAATTCCAATTGTGTATTGAACAATTTAATTTTTTGTTTAAAATTTAAAATGGATTCTCCATGAAAAGTTATCATTCTTAAAGGTTTAATATTTTCTCATACCTAATCTTAAATTTTTGTTAATATAATTTATGGGTTGCGCCACAGTCTATGAATATCTTATAATTTTCACTTTCCTGATCATTCATAATTTGCTTATTTCATCATGTTGTGTCTTTGTATCTTGTGCGGATGAATAAAGTTTCCACTCTGTGATTGCAGTCGCTTCCAATGCTGGCTGTGGAAACCCTGCTGTGGTTGTCTTACGTTTGCTGAAGTTGTGTCCATGGGCTCTGGTTTCTGTTGTTGCCAGTTATTTGATTGTTGCCAGTTGTTTGATTGTTGCCTGTTGTTTGGTTGTTGCCAGTTGTTTCGGTGTTGAGGCTGTTGAACTATAGGGTTGTAAAGAGGCCGTCTAAAATGTTGATGGTTGTGCTTTTCCACTTGATTAAGCTGAGGTTGTCTTCTGTTCATTATTTCTTGTTGCTGGTCATTGTTGACTCTGGTACATCTAGCATTATCTTCCATTGTTTGCGCTATTACGTAGGCATGCTCGAAATCTCTTATAGAATTGCCATTTAATGTCTGTCTTATGGTTTCATTATTTAGCTCATTTTTAAATATTTTTACGGCATTTTCCATCTCAATCTCCATTAATTTTTTTGTTAATTCGTAGGAGTCTTCTTGCATAGTAATTTTTGAAATAATTCTTGCCAGTGCTTGGCTAATTTCGTCGTGAAATTCGGATATTGCTTTTCTTCCTTGTGTTATTCTTGCGACTTAATCTTTGGTCACTATATGTATAGTCGAGCCGATTCATAATGGCTTTGTAATTAAATTTTGTTTTGAAATTTACCAAAACTTTTGCTGCTGGACCCTGTATCTTAGTTTTAAATATTACCAGTGCGTCTCGATAACGGCTGGAGTTCTTATGTTGCTCCATTCCCTCCATTAGTTGGCTTACCAAATCTCGCCATGTTCCATATTCATTTGACTCACCGTTGAACGTAGGAATGGCTTTTAACAAATCCAAATTAATATCCTCTGGTGTTCTGAATTCGATTGAATTTGCTTGCAAAGATTCGTCTTCAAATTGGGCGACGATTGGGTTAACGGGAATTTGAATCAATTTCTTTTTAATCTTGTAGTTCTCCTGTTTGATTTCTATATTTTCCTGTCGAAATGCTTCTAAGGATAGTTGCAGATTTGGTTCATATTTGTTTATTCTTTTAAGGATATATTTTCGTCAAATGTATTTTGTCTTTTACTGACAAACATAAGTTCTGTCTTTCTTTCTTCTATGAAGATTGTGGTTGGTTCCTGGTGTTTATTTTTGCACCAAATCCTTGATGCGACAAGAATAATTTTGTGGTCCGCTCTCTGGAAGGATAATAAAATATCCTCCTGGCAGGATCGCCAGTTGAGAATCTTAATGTCTTTGTTATTCGATATTTAGTTTTGCTAGTTTTTCTTAAATACTAAGAAATATAATCATTTGTATTTTCTCTTAATTTGCTAAAACTATTTGTTTTTTTTTTATAAAAAACTACTCTTTATGATTGGTCTTATCTTTTTAGCGTTCACATAGAAAGGTTGCTTATGATTAGTCTTATCTAAAAAGGTTGTTTATGATTAGTGTCTACATATGAAGGTTGTTTATTATCAAAGGGACAAGCCATAAAACTTTCCCAAAAAATATTTTCCTTGTTTACAATATTTTCTTATTTTATTATTCTTTGTATTTATAATATGCATCTTATTTGTCGCTTATTAGTTATTATCAATGTTAGTATAGCTATACCTGGTCACAAATATCGTTGACGGCGAACAAAATATACTAACATTAAACAAATTTCAACGGCGGCGGCGAAAATACAACCGTCTGCTGTACAAAATAATGTATGGAGCGACTTTAACGTTGTTGTATACGAAATATGCTTAGGAATTCGCATATTTTTCAAAAATTGTAAAATAAATTAATAATAAGTAAATCATTAAGAACATTTTCTGTATTATTCTTTACTAAATTTTCTATTTTGAATATGTTTTGTATTATTAAAATTTTATCTCACCGCGTTTTTGTTTGCGAGTATATTTGACAGCTGAAAGCGGCAGTTTTTCTCGCAAAAATTTTACACACACTTTTTCTGTAAATTTGCGATTAATTTGCTTACATTACGGCGATTACTCGCCAAAAAAATTGCAGACACGGTTTAGCGAGAAAAACGGCTGTTTGTATAATTTTATGGCATTTCTGTTTCATTTCACACATTTTAATCTAAAATTTTCTCAACGCGGGAGTTACATAACATGGGTACAGACGTAGTGCAATTTTTCACCATCTTCTAAAAGTAGTAAATTTATACGTTTGTCTTTTTCCTGTGTGCTGAAGTAGTATGGGCCGACAATTACATCATTTTCCAGGCCAAAGACATTTATACTTATTTCTGGGTAGTTAACTTCAAAGGTTTTAATTTCGTATACGGTGAGAGGGAAATTTAAATTTTTAAAATTTAAAACAGTTCTCATAATTAATATTTTACCTACATATGTAGTAAAATAATAACACTTTTATTAAAAACAAATTTAAATTGATTATTGAGGGGTATATATTTGGGAATTAGCATTCATATGCGCATTTCACTGTTGCTAATGCAGATCATCAGGGAACTTTACCCAAATATTTCTTAGAACAACTGGAGATATTATATTAAACTTTCATTAAAGCAAATGACAGGTTTAAAAAATATCAAAGTTGTAACAAGAACTCAATAATCAACCAATTTGTTTTTGTTTTCTTACTTTACCATTACTACCTAGGCTGACTTTTTCAAATCTAATTGTAGTTGTAAAAGGTTTGTAGAAAAACAACAACAAGTATTGCAAGGAACTAGCTATACCCCTCAATAATCAATTTCAATTTGTTTTTAATAAAAGTGTTAATATTTTACTACATATGTAGGTAAAATATTAATGGGAAATAGTGCGATTAAAAATTTAAAATACTAAAATTAAAACATTTCTATTTTCTAATGTAATTATTTTTTCGTTTATGTTTGGGACTTTATAGGATGTGCATTTTCCTGTATGAAGATCAACTGGATACAATGCCGATATTATGACTTTTTCAGGATTGTTGTTGGTAAAGGAATGTACTGTGATCCTTTGATGCTTTTGTATTGATTTATATTAATTTCAAGGCGTGATATTTCAATGCCCATCCGCTATCACGCTCTTGGAATTCACTCACTATAACTTTGCTGAATATCATCGGTTATTAAAGATATATTCAAGATAACAATTTTGTTTGATGAGATTTTATATCTATAGTGCATGAGTCTTCTTCTTCCTTTATCAACACGTATTCACAAAGCAGTTCAATGTTATATTTTATTGCTGAATATTTTTAATTATATTTTTTAGCAATTCAACCACTTTAGCTTTAATTTCACTTAAAAAGTTTTCAGATATTAAATTTGTTTTGTTAGTATTTTCAATCGTATATGTAACGATACGATTTCTAAATACAGACTTGATGCATTTTACGTCACTATCAGATTTTATTGTACAATTAGTTTTATGATTTTGTTCTTACATGGTAAAAATAATTTTTTTGGAAATACGGTCTTCACAATCCTTGCAATAAACTTTGGTTTCACCTTCTCTCTTTGAATGTTCTATTAAGTGCGAATGAAGTTACGCACGGTCTGAAAAATGTATATTTTATTTTACATATTTAAATGAAGTGGGTGGTGCTTCATGTTGTAGTTTAACGTGTTTTCTTAATGTTGAATTAAACTTTTGGATTTTTTGGCAAAATTCACAAATAAAGTTAGTCATTTTCCGGGTTTTGATATAGAAGGTATGAACTGCTTAAATTTTTAAGCAATAATAAGTTTTTTATATGTCCGGGTAGGTACGTTCCGATAGGGTTAGTGTAGCTAGTAGTGTTCGGGGTAGAGGTGCTCGGGTAAGGGGTGTTAGGCTGGTGGTATTCGAGAGGTTAGTGCTCGAGTGGGGGTGACCGGATAGGAGGCGCTCGGACAGACAGAAATTTTCATATTCACACAGAAATTTATATAAGAAAGAAAAGTGAAGATTACAGTCTTTTACAACAATGCATGAGCAGCCGGGTTGTAAGGAAAAAATTGTTAGTTAAAAATATTGTTAAATGAAGAATGCAGTCTTTACATACATGCATGAACCACCGGTTTGTATGGAAAAAGTTTTCCAGAAGCCCTTTAAACATGCTACTCATGGGTAAAACCGAATCAAAATTAGAAAAACCAAATGCAAATGTAATTAATAATTTAGAAATTATTGACCATACTCAGGAAACTAACTCACTATGTACACCTATATTAATAATAATATTAATATCAGCAATAATATATGCAAATGAGTTAGATAAAATCTAAATAATTTTTCTAGTTATTAATTTTTAAATGACTGGAAAGCTATTTGAAATAAAGCTAGAAAAACAACATTTTGAACGTTCATACAAATGTCTAAACATTGATAGACAAACTAAGGACGAAACTATTCAACATCATTTTCAGAATCTTCTTAAAGGCCTAGAAGAAATAAGAGTCTTATTTAACGTACATTACAATACTTACAGTAGCTCATCAAACTGCAGCCGATGCATTTTTACTGGATTTAAAAAAAATCGGGTCTTCAAAACAGCCGATTAAAAATCCTTCTATTGAAAGTAAACCTTATAATATAATTATTTCAAACACTAAACCCACAATGTCTCAAACGTAGAATTTTTGAATACAGCTTGGTAAATCCGAGAACTTAAGTAGTAGGGAATTGTATGTCTGGCAACCATTAAAATTCTCAAATTTCAGCAATTAAAATTTAAAATTTTAATTGCAAATTGTGTGTTAATGGGTTTGGAGGCATGCTTTGATTAGTTTGTGTGTGTGTGTGAATGTGCGGGCGAGATATTTTTTGTTTATATTTTCTGTGTGTTTATTTAAGGGATATTGATTTCAGTTGTTGTGAATTTTTTGTGTCTGTCCGTAAGAAATGATTTGAGCTGGTGTGTGGTTTGCTTGTTTGTCTGTCCGTTAGAATAGATTTGAGTTCTTGGTGTGGTTTACTTGTTGTGTCTGTCCGTGGGATCTTTTGTCTGTCCGTGAGAATTGATTTCAGCTGGTATCTTGTTTAGTTGTTTGTATCTGTCCGTGGGAATTTATGTCTGTCTGTCCGTTGAATTTATGGGTAATTAAAATTTAAAAATTTTGGTAATTAACACTATGTTTAATGGGGTAATAAGAAATAATGAGTTTTTTGTCTGTCCATTCCGTCCGTCCTTTTGTGTGGGTGTGTTGATTCCATCCGATCATATGGACATAATTTTGTTGATGGTGGGGAGGAGGATGGTTAAGTTTTTTGTTTGCATTTATTTAGTGTATGTGTGTGTGTTGTTCTTTATACATACATTTTAGCATGTTTGTCTTTTCGACCGTCCGTTCTTCCAACTGGTCGTCTTTTTTCAACTGTATGTCTTTTCAAGCGTCCGTCGTTTGGTCGACAGTGTGTATACATATATACATTCGGTATTTGGATATTTGAGTATGCGTAGGGAAATGTTAAATTCTTTTAGATTTTTACGTGCGCAATCGTATTCATATTTTGTTAGCTGTTTTGTTTACATTAGTTTTTTGTCAAGTACAGGATACTAAACAAAAAAATTGTGTGGATATATAATTTTAGAAATTATATACATATTTGTTTTGTGTATGCTTCTGCTTGACATCACACTTTTTTCTTAAAGTTTTGCTTGATATACTTACATAAATTTATTGTCAACTAGAAATTTTTTTGTCGCAAATATTCGCATAATCGTTTGAATTTCTGGTTGTGGTTTGTATTTGAAATAAAAAACACTTGTATAATTTTTTATGCTATTATTTATTTATTGTTTAATGTATGATAGAATTTTATAATAATTCATGTATTTTTAAAGGAAAATATTCATTTTAGGCAAGATTTTTCTTTTGTTAGTAAAAGAGCATTTCTTAATGCGCAAACACCAAATGTGTGATAATTACAATAGAAACACTCGGGATATTTAATTTCCATTTGCTTAAAGTTGATGCAGCCAAATTCCTCTATGTTAAAAACTCTTTTTCGGAGTATTTTTTCTAGCCATTGTCTCTTTTCTTCTCCTTTAACATATATTTTAGAATAGCGTACACTAGCTTTTAAAAATGTGTAAACACTTTTAAATGAAACTGATCCATCGTCCCAGTATAGGTGATGATAGTTTTTTGTTAACCAATTTGCTTCTCTCTGCTTTTTTTCTGACAAACATTGGAAATCGTATCGAGGTTTTATGATGAAATTAATGTAATCATTATTGTTGAAAACAACTGCTGCTTCTTTTGGGATGAAATCATTCGAATTACTTTTGAAACCTTGCAAGTCTATGAAAACAATATTGTCATCCATATTATTAAATTTATAAGACTTTTCGAACTTGTCCTTTTATTGGAATATATTCAATTATGCGATCATGAATAAGAATACAGTAAGCTGATGTCTTTGATGGAATTGATGGAATTCTATACCCCTAAAAAAACACCCTTTATGTTCAATTATACAATTATTTCGTTAATTATGTTGTCACTCCTAAGCTAGCAACTACTTCTTCTTACTCGTTTAGAAAATCATAATATTTAAGTAATGTATTAATTTAATTAATAAATAGTATCAATTCGTAGTGATTAAGAAGTAATATAAATTTACATTTAATTTTAATCAATTATTTTCGTAGTTGAAAATATAAAGCATTTTCATTCTTAATTTAAGCAAAGAAATTTATAAATTGATATTTCAGTTTTATTGCGTTTAATTAGATATTTTTTTAATTAAATAATTAATTAATTGGGTTTGTATTTTTAAATTTAAGACCTTTGTACTGTATTTTTTTATTTTACTAATAACTATAACATAATTAAAGAAATATGGTACTTAACAGAACAGCAATAAAATTAAATAATCGTAACATTTCTCTGCAACACATATTCAGCAACATGATATTGATAGTAGCATTCACAGCAAGTTCATTTTCATTCGTATTCCCTGGATATTGCTTATTCCATATGGGTTCATTGGTGCTTGTTCTAATACTAGCTTCTATTGTTGAGGTGAATGGCAAATTATTATTAATTTTCATTAGTTCCTCTATTCTACTTTCAAATGTTCTATCTCCTATGGAGTAATTGATTTTTTGTGTCACTTTTGGTACTATAAATTTTCTACTATCGGAGTCTATTGTTAATATACCTTCTAGTCAGTCCTAGCATAAGATCATATTCATTATTATTATTAATTTCATAAAATTCCAATTGTGTATTGAACAATTTTATTTTTTGTTTAAAATTTAAAATGGATTCTCCATGAAAAGTTATCATTCTTAAAGGTTTAATATTTTCTCATACCTAATCTTAAATTTTTGTTAATATAATTTATGGGTTGCGCCACAGTCTATGAATATCTTATAATTTTCACTTTCCTGATCATTCATAATTTGCTTATTTCATCATGTTGTGTCTTTGTATCTTGTGCGGATGAATAAAGTTTCCACTCTGTGATTGCAGTCGCTTCCAATGCTGGCTGTGGAAACCCTGCTGTGGTTGTCTTACGTTTGCTGAAGTTGTGTCCATGGGCTCTGGTTTCTGTTGTTGCCAGTTATTTGATTGTTGCCAGTTGTTTGATTGTTGCCTGTTGTTTGGTTGTTGCCAGTTGTTTCGGTGTTGAGGCTGTTGAACTATAGGGTTGTAAAGAGGCCGTCTAAAATGTTGATGGTTGTGCTTTTCCACTTGATTAAGCTGAGGTTGTCTTCTGTTCATTATTTCTTGTTGCTGGTCATTGTTGACTCTGGTACATCTAGCATTATCTTCCATTGTTTGCGCTATTACGTAGGCATGCTCGAAATCTCTTATAGAATTGCCATTTAATGTCTGTCTTATGGTTTCATTATTTAGCTCATTTTTAAATATTTTTACGGCATTTTCCATCTCAATCTCCATTAATTTTTTTGTTAATTCGTAGGAGTCTTCTTGCATAGTAATTTTTGAAATAATTCTTGCCAGTGCTTGGCTAATTTCGTCGTGAAATTCGGATATTGCTTTTCTTCCTTGTGTTATTCTTGCGACTTAATCTTTGGTCACTATATGTATAGTCGAGCCGATTCATAATGGCTTTGTAATTAAATTTTGTTTTGAAATTTACCAAAACTTTTGCTGCTGGACCCTGTATCTTAGTTTTAAATATTACCAGTGCGTCTCGATAACGGCTGGAGTTCTTATGTTGTTCCATTCCCTCCATTAGTTGGCTTACCAAATCTCGCCATGTTCCATATTCATTTGACTCACCGTTGAACGTAGGAATGGCTTTTAACAAATCCAAATTAATATCCTCTGGTGTTCTGAATTCGATTGAATTTGCTTGCAAAGATTCGTCTTCAAATTGGGCGACGATTGGGTTAACGGGAATTTGAATCAATTTCTTTTTAATCTTGTAGTTCTCCTGTTTGATTTCTATATTTTCCTGTCGAAATGCTTCTAAGGATAGTTGCAGATTTGGTTCATATTTGTTTATTCTTTTAAGGATATATTTTCGTCAAATGTATTTTGTCTTTTACTGACAAACATAAGTTCTGTCTTTCTTTCTTCTATGAAGATTGTGGTTGGTTCCTGGTGTTTATTTTTGCACCAAATCCTTGATGCGACAAGAATAATTTTGTGGTCCGCTCTCTGGAAGGATAATAAAATATCCTCCTGGCAGGATCGCCAGTTGAGAATCTTAATGTCTTTGTTATTCGATATTTAGTTTTGCTAGTTTTTCTTAAATACTAAGAAATATAATCATTTGTATTTTCTCTTAATTTGCTAAAACTATTTGTTTTTTTTTATAAAAAACTACTCTTTATGATTGGTCTTATCTTTTTAGCGTTCACATAGAAAGGTTGCTTATGATTAGTCTTATCTAAAAAGGTTGTTTATGATTAGTGTCTACATATGAAGGTTGTTTATTATCAAAGGGACAAGCCATAAAACTTTCCCAAAAAATATTTTCCTTGTTTACAATATTTTCTTATTTTATTATTCTTTGTATTTATAATATGCATCTTATTTGTCGCTTATTAGTTATTATCAATGTTAGTATAGCTATACCTGGTCACAAATATCGTTGACGGCGAACAAAATATACTAACATTAAACAAATTTCAACGGCGGCGCACAGTGGCTGAAAATCGTTTTTCATTGGCCAAAACTCTGTAACTTTTGAACCGATCAAAATATTGAAGTAATTTTTTTTTTATTGGATAGATATTTAGTTCAGCTTGACTCAGTTTAAATTTTATTAAAATTGATTGAGGACTTTTTAAGGAATTCTAGGTCAAAGTTGAACTTTTGAATTTTTTTAAACTTTTTGAGTGAAATATGGAATTATTATTTTTTATTTATTAAAAAAATTGAATATTTGGAAATTAATAATAATTATAAATAATTTTTGTAATAATGGAATTTTTTTTATGTTACACTTAAAAAAAATTTTACACTGAAAAAAATAGTAAAATCAACTGGAGATTTTGCTATTACAGAAAAATTAAAAATTTTTTGCTGACAAATTTGCAAATTTGTTTACACTCAAAGAATAGTTACACTTAAAAAAAACGTTAATAATATTATCTAAAAATATTACTATTACTACAGAAAAATTTATTATTTTTTGCTGTCAAATTTGATAATTTTAAAAACATTTTAAAATAAAAACTGCAATAAATTTTAATAGCATTTGTAACAATGGTAGGTTCGTTTATTATTATTTTTTACTAATACTATGTTTTTCGTACTTAAATAACAATGAAAGGCAATTATAATTATTATTCATTTGACTCAAATATTGATTGCAAATATTCCATATTTTGTTCTGTGCTATCTCTGTTCTTTAGTAGTTTTTTGGCTTCTTCATCTAAATCCCGATGTTCCACTTTCCATTGATTTCGAATACTGGAGATAAACGGATCTGACGTTGCCAATAATATATTAAATAGATCTTCATTTGTTGAATTTCTTGAAATTTTTCTAGTATTGTGCTCTCTATAAAATCTGTAATCCTTGTTCCTTTTTTCCTGAGCCTCCTCTGATAGATCTCCAAGTGGCACCAAATGATATTTAATGACATCTTCTCCATGATAAAGGATTTTGTGAACTGTTGCAGACATATTTCTCCATGGGTAGTTGGTTGTATATATTTTTGCAGTTTCCTTTGCATAATCTCCAAATTTTCTAGAGTCAATTTCTTCATTGCACGCAAGTACTTCTAGGATTATTTTAAATCTGAAAATGAGGTTTAAATCCACTCCTGTTATTTCAGATGCTGTTTCTGGATCTGAAAAGAATCTTCTTGCGGTATTGCCATCATTTGTATTGCCTGACCCTTGTTTTGGCTGATCTATAATCAATCCTAATTTGCGATATTCATCTTGAACATGTTTCTTTTTTGCACTTCTTAACTCTTTGTTGGTTTCGTTGTTTCTTATTGATCCTGAAGACCCGAAATCCAAATCATAACTGATTTTTAGTATGTGTTCCATAAGTCGTATTCTTGCATGTAGTGGTGATAATCCAAATTCATATGCATCGGTATTATCTAATGATTTTGTAGGTATTTGGTTTAATTGGGTTGATGTTGCTTGGCATATAATGGATGCAGCCTTCGTGTTAGTCAAAGCCTGACCTACTTTTCCATCTATCATTGTCAGCACTAATTGGTAGCTTACTTCAATTTGCTGCCCATCTAACTGTAATTGTAATGGCTGTAGTGTTGCAATTTGGGTCTTGATATCACTAACTTCTTTGCTAATGGCATCATGAGTTTCTTTTTTGAATTCAAATTTGATTGGCCTGCAGTATTTCGTAGAAGATGGTGTCTCATTTTTCCAAATATCCATTGTTTGCGTTGTACTAGTCGAAGGATCTGAATCTTCCAAAATCTTTTTCAATCGCAATGGTACAAATGATACCATGAACATATCTGAGTCCGATATATTTTCACATACAGCTTGTTTGTATTGTTTTTGTCCCGAAGAACCATCACATCCCCATTTACAAAAAAGAATTAACTTTGTGTTTCCATATTTCTTTAACTCATTTCCTGTTATTGATTGTAGCAAGCGTTCGGCTGTGTGATCAAGTAGAGATTGTAGTTGTACCTCTGCCGAAATTGGTGTGATTGTAATAGTGTCCTTTGATGGCAAACAGTCCATTTTAACAGCGGTTATGTGATGATATGCTGGATACATATTTGAGCCTTTTTCAATCGCACGCAGTCTGAGCTTAATATATTGCTGTTTTGTTAATTTCAAATCCAGAAATAATGCTAATGCCTCCTCATTTGTGTACTGTATTACATCACTCGGAGTTGGTATACTTTTAAGAATCCGTTTTGTTCTCACTGGACTAGCTTTAACAACTTTTTCAATGATATCCACTTTTGTTAATTGGTTCTGTGATCGTAATTGATGTAGGAAAGATTCTTTTATATTTGTACAACCAATTGCATCGTTAATATCTTTAAGTTTCCGCCTCTTAGATCTATCGCTGCAGTTGCCCATTAATGATTTGCGTGGTCTTCCACCCTTATCTTGCTTTGCTGTTTCTGCAGCGACAGTAAGTTGGCCTTCTAACCAGGTTGGACTTTTTATATAAAACTTTTGTTTACTGTAGCTAACTTCTTTGTAGCGTTTTTTTAGTGCTTTTACGAAATTAAATAATTGCTCTTGCATTTCGGTGCTACACGAATTTAAGTTTAATTTTATTTTAAGGTAGCTAAGAACATCTTCCTGGTTTTTGTTTCTAAAATACTCTTCGGCCAGTTCTTTATAACTGAAGCTCTCCATATTTTTCTGAATATTTTTATTTGCGTCTGTTATGTTTTATCCGTACACTTAGAGGATTAACTTATTACTGAGTAATCCCTTATCGAATCCGTAGTTTTATACATTTTTAGATACATGTTATTCACACATTGATCTTTAATTTCATAGCAGGTAGTGCTTAAATTGCACAAAACTGCACATGTTATCCAGACCTTAATATCAGGTAAAACTGATTAGTATCTCGCCAATATTTGTTGTTGTTGTTGGGTTATTTTTTTTTCTTTAGTGCTTTAATGTCGCGATTATTGTTATAAAATTGTTTATGACTTTGGTTGACCTAACATTTGATAACAGGTAAATTTAGAAAGAGATCATATGTTTACTTTAGAATTTTGTGATAATTTTATGACTTATTTTTGGCTGATCAAAGCAAAGCCATTAAACCCGCAGGTATTATATTTAATTTTTTTAGTTTTACGTAGTCTAAAGTAAAAAACATAAACTTTTAGGCAAAAAAGTGAAAATTATATACACCATTGTATACGAGTACTTTGGAGTAATTTCATTAAAATGAAAAAAGTGTTCTACAGACGGCTCGTCGCGGGTGCAAAAGTATATATAGCGTTAAAGAGGACACTTTCACCTTTCTCCGGGTGGTATACATTTCTTGTTCCCTTTTGTTCCCTAGAAGTTCTATTCCACTGAAGTTTAAATTTGAGAAAAATATAGTAGTTTCATAAATATTCCGTAACGCCCTTAATATTAAACGCTAGATCTCTGACCACTTACAAAAACTAAAGACTATAATCCTACCAATATTATAAAAAAGACCGCAGGCCATTATCGATGATAGCTTGCGAGTAGTAACCATTTATTTTTGATAAAAAACAACAGAAAAACACCTTTTTCTCAAATTAGAAAAAACCGTTGAGTTTGACAGCATGCCACGCTCACAATTATCAATAGTTTAACCTAATTTTTTGGCTACCTTAATCTGGATATATTAGCTGCAAAAGGGCGTAAAAATTTTAAAAATCGGTGACAAAAAAAAAATGAGTTTTGGCCAATGAAAAACGATTTTCAGCCACAGTGCGGCGGCGAAAATACAACCGTCTGCTGTACAAAATAATGTATGGAGCGACTTTAACGTTGTTGTATACGAAATATGCTTAGGAATTCGCATATTTTTCAAAAATTGTAAAATAAATTAATAATAAGTAAATCATTAAGAACATTTTCTGTATTATTCTTTACTAAATTTTCTATTTTGAATATGTTTTGTATTATTAAAATTTTATCTCACCGCGTTTTTGTTTGCGAGTATATTTGACAGCTGAAAGCGGCAGTTTTTCTCGCAAAAATTTTACACACACTTTTTCTGTAAATTTGCGATTAATTTGCTTACATTACGGCGATTACTCGCCAAAAAAATTGCAGACACGGTTTAGCGAGAAAAACGGCTGTTTGTATAATTTTATGGCATTTCTGTTTCATTTCACACATTTTAATCTAAAATTTTCTCGACGCGGGAGTTACACAACATGGGTACAGACGTAGTGCAATTTTTCACCATCTTCTAAAAGTAGTAAATTTATACGTTTGTCTTTTTCCTGTGTGCTGAAGTAGTATGGGCCGACAATTACATCATTTTCCAGGCCAAAGACATTTATACTTATTTCTGGGTAGTTAACTTCAAAGGTTTTAATTTCGTATACGGTGAGAGGGAAATTTAAATTTTTAAAATTTAAAACAGTTCTCATAATTAATATTTTACCTACATATGTAGTAAAATAATAACACTTTTATTAAAAACAAATTTAAATTGATTATTGAGGGGTATATATTTGGGAATTAGCATTCATATGCGCATTTCACTGTTGCTAATGCAGATCATCAGGGAACTTTACCCAAATATTTCTTAGAACAACTGGAGATATTATATTAAACTTTCATTAAAGCAAATGACAGGTTTAAAAAATATCAAAGTTGTAACAAGAACTCAATAATCAACCAATTTGTTTTTGTTTTCTTACTTTACCATTACTACCTAGGCTGACTTTTTCAAATCTAATTGTAGTTGTAAAAGGTTTGTAGAAAAACAACAACAAGTATTGCAAGGAACTAGCTATACCCCTCAATAATCAATTTCAATTTGTTTTTAATAAAAGTGTTAATATTTTACTACATATGTAGGTAAAATATTAATGGGAAATAGTGCGATTAAAAATTTAAATTACTAAAATTAAAACATTTCTATTTTCTAATGTAATTATTTTTTCGTTTATGTTTGGGACTTTATAGGATGTGCATTTTCCTGTATGAAGATCAACTGGATACAATGCCGATATTATGACTTTTTCAGGATTGTTGTTGGTAAAGGAATGTACTGTGATCCTTTGATGCTTTTGTATTGATTTATATTAATTTCAAGGCGTGATATTTCAATGCCCATCCGCTATCACGCTCTTGGAATTCACTCACTATAACTTTGCTGAATATCATCGGTTATTAAAGATATATTCAAGATAACAATTTTGTTTGATGAGATTTTATATCTATAGTGCATGAGTCTTCTTCTTCCTTTATCAACACGTATTCACAAAGCAGTTCAATGTTATATTTTATTGCTGAATATTTTTAATTATATTTTTTAGCAATTCAACCACTTTAGCTTTAATTTCACTTAAAAAGTTTTCAGATATTAAATTTGTTTTGTTAGTATTTTCAATCGTATATGTAACGATACGATTTCTAAATACAGACTTGATGCATTTTACGTCACTATCAGATTTTATTGTACAATTAGTTTTATGATTTTGTTCTTACATGGTAAAAATAATTTTTTTGGAAATACGGTCTTCACAATCCTTGCAATAAACTTTGGTTTCACCTTCTCTCTTTGAATGTTCTATTAAGTGCGAATGAAGTTAAGCACGGTCTGAAAAATGTATATTTTATTTTACATATTTAAATGAAGTGGGTGGTGCTTCATGTTGTAGTTTAACGTGTTTTCTTAATGTTGAATTTAACTTTTGGATTTTTTGGCAAAATTCACAAATAAAGTTAGTCATTTTCCGGGTTTTGATATAAAAGGTATGAACTGCTTAAATTTTTAAGCAATAATAAGTTTTTTATATGTCCGGGTAGGTACGTTCCGATAGGGTTAGTGTAGCTAGTAGTGTTCGGGGTAGAGGTGCTCGGGTAAGGGGTGTTAGGCTGGTGGTATTCGAGAGGTTAGTGCTCGAGTGGGGGTGACCGGATAGGAGGCGCTCGGACAGACAGAAATTTTCATAGTCACACAGAAATTTATATAAGAAAGAAAAGTGAAGATTACAGTCTTTTACAACAATGCATGAGCAGCCGGGTTGTAAGGAAAAAATTGTTAGTTAAAAATATTGTTAAATAAAGAATGCAGTCTTTACATACATGCATGAACCACCGGTTTGTATGGAAAAAGTTTTCCAGAAGCCCTTTAAACATGCTACTCATGGGTAAAACCGAATCAAAATTAGAAAAACCAAATGCAAATGTAATTAATAATTTAGAAATTATTGACCATACTCAGGAAACTAACTCACTATGTACACCTATATTAATAATAATATTAATATCAGCAATAAGATATGCAAATGAGTTAGATAAAATCTAAATAATTTTTCTAGTTATTAATTTTTTAATGACTGGAAAGCTATTTGAAATAAAGCTAGAAAAACAACATTTTGAACGTTCATACAAATGTCTAAACATTGATAGACAAACTAAGGACGAAACTATTCAACATCATTTTCAGAATCTTCTTAAAGGCCTAGAAGAAATAAGAGTCTTATTTAACGTACATTACAATACTTACAGTAGCTCATCAAACTGCAGCCGATGCATTTTTACTGGATTTAAAAAAAATCGGGTCTTCAAAACAGCCGATTAAAAATCCTTCTATTGAAAGTAAACCTTATAATATAATTATTTCAAACACTAAACCCACAATGTCTCAAACGTAGAATTTTTGAATACAGCTTGGTAAATCCGAGAACTTAAGTAGTAGGGAATTGTATGTCTGGCAACCATTAAAATTCTCAAATTTCAGCAATTAAAATTTAAAATTTTAATTGCAAATTGTGTGTTAATGGGTTTGGAGGCATGCTTTGATTAGTTTGTGTGTGTGTGTGAATGTGCGGGCGAGATATTTTTTGTTTATATTTTCTGTGTGTTTATTTAAGGGATATTGATTTCAGTTGTTGTGAATTTTTTGTGTCTGTCCGTAAGAAATGATTTGAGCTGGTGTGTGGTTTGCTTGTTTGTCTGTCCGTTAGAATAGATTTGAGTTCTTGGTGTGGTTTACTTGTTGTGTCTGTCCGTGGGATCTTTTGTCTGTCCGTGAGAATTGATTTCAGCTGGTATCTTGTTTAGTTGTTTGTATCTGTCCGTGGGAATTTATGTCTGTCTGTCCGTTGAATTTATGGGTAATTAAAATTTAAAAATTTTGGTAATTAACAATATGTTTAATGGGGTAATAAGAAATAATGAGTTTTTTGTCTGTCCATTCCGTCCGTCCTTTTGTGTGGGTGTGTTGATTCCATCCGATCATATGGACATAATTTTGTTGATGGTGGGGAGGAGGATGGTTAAGTTTTTTGTTTGCATTTATTTAGTGTATGTGTGTGTGTTGTTCTTTATACATACATTTTAGCATGTTTGTCTTTTCGACCGTCCGTTCTTCCAACTGGTCGTCTTTTTTCAACTGTATGTCTTTTCAAGCGTCCGTCGTTTGGTCGACAGTGTGTATACATATATACATTCGGTATTTGGATATTTGAGTATGCGTAGGGAAATGTTAAATTCTTTTAGATTTTTACGTGCGCAATCGTATTTATATTTTGTTAGCTGTTTTGTTTACATTAGTTTTTTGTCAAGTACAGGATACTAAACAAAAAAATTGTGTGGATATATAATTTTAGAAATTATATACATATTTGTTTTGTGTATGCTTCTGTTTGACATCACAATTTTTTCTTAAAGTTTTGCTTGATATACTTACATAAATTTATTGTCAACTAGAAATTTTTTTGTCGCAAATATTCGCATAATCGTTTGAATTTCTGGTTGTGGTTTGTATTTGAAATAAAAAACACTTGTATAATTTTTTATGCTATTATTTATTTATTGTTTAATGTATGATAGAATTTTATAATAATTCATGTATTTTTAAAGGAAAATATTCATTTTAGGCAAGATTTTTCTTTTGTTAGTAAAAGAGCATTTCTTAATGCGCAAACACCAAATGTGTGATAATTACAATAGAAACACTCGGGATATTTAATTTCCATTTGCTTAAAGTTGATGCAGCCAAATTCCTCTATGTTAAAAACTCTTTTTCGGAGTATTTTTTCTAGCCATTGTCTCTTTTCTTCTCCTTTAACATATATTTTAGAATAGCGTACACTAGCTTTTAAAAATGTGTAAACACTTTTAAATGAAACTGATCCATCGTCCCAGTATAGGTGATGATAGTTTTTTGTTAACCAATTTGCTTCTCTCTGCTTTTTTTCTGACAAACATTGGAAATCGTATCGAGGTTTTATGATGAAATTAATGTAATCATTATTGTTGAAAACAACTGCTGCTTCTTTTGGGATGAAATCATTCGAATTACTTTTGAAACCTTGCAAGTCTATGAAAACAATATTGTCATCCATATTATTAAATTGATAAGACTTTTCGAACTTGTCCTTTTATTGGAATATATTCAATTATGCGATCATGAATAAGAATACAGTAAGCTGATGTCTTTGATGGAATTGATGGAATTCTATACCCCTAAAAAAACACCCTTTATGTTCAATTATACAATTATTTCGTTAATTATGTTGTCACTCCTAAGCTAGCAACTACTTCTTCTTACTCGTTTAGAAAATCATAATATTTAAGTAATGTATTAATTTAATTAATAAATAGTATCAATTCGTAGTGATTAAGAAGTAATATAAATTTACATTTAATTTTAATCAATTATTTTCGTAGTTGAAAATATAAAGCATTTTCATTCTTAATTTAAGCAAAGAAATTTATAAATTGATATTTCAGTTTTATTGCGTTTAATTAGATATTTTTTTAATTAAATAATTAATTAATTGGGTTTGTATTTTTAAATTTAAGACCTTTGTACTGTATTTTTTTATTTTACTAATAACTATAACATAATTAAAGAAATATGGTACTTAACAGAACAGCAATAAAATTAAATAATCGTAACATTTCTCTGCAACACATATTCAGCAACATGATATTGATAGTAGCATTCACAGCAAGTTCATTTTCATTCGTATTCCCTGGATATTGCTTATTCCATATGGGTTCATTGGTGCTTGTTCTAATACTAGCTTCTATTGTTGAGGTGAATGGCAAATTATTATTAATTTTCATTAGTTCCTCTATTCTACTTTCAAATGTTCTATCTCCTATGGAGTAATTGATTTTTTGTGTCACTTTTGGTACTATAAATTTTCTACTATCGGAGTCTATTGTTAATATACCTTCTAGTCAGTCCCAGCATAAGATCATATTCATTATTATTATTAATTTCATAAAATTCCAATTGTGTATTGAACAATTTTATTTTTTGTCTAAAATTTAAAATGGATTCTCCATGAAAAGTTATCATTCTTAAAGGTTTAATATTTTCTCATACCTAATCTTAAATTTTTGTTAATATAATTTATGGGTTGCGCCTAGGCTTGCCAGATCTAATTTGCCAAAAAGCTTGACATTGACCAAAAAAAAACTTGATTTTGAAAAAAAAACTTGACAAACAAAAATCCTCATACTAAATATATAAATGAGATTTTTAGTTTTTAAAGAAGAACTTCTGGATAATTATTATTGGAAATACGAATTGAATTTTAACTTTTACTCGTAAAAACAATTTTGCTGAGAGTTTTTAGCTAGTCTATAATAAATAAATAATAATTTTTATAAATAACTTGACAATTCTTCAAACACATAAGTTTTATTAAAAAAAACAATGAGAAACCGCCTGTATTATTCCACCATGGGTATATCAAGTCGGCTAAGCTGATAGAAGGATGGCGCGCCGGTAAAACCCCGGCTCAAGCCGAATCGCCGCCGCCGCCGACGAATTTTCGTACTTGCGCCGCCGCCGACGAAAAGTCCACGACTTGCTTCTCTAATTCAATGTTGTCAATTTACTAGTATTGAGTAATGGGGTAAATATCAGTGTTGGCACTTTTATAATAATTGTACAGAAAGTTATAGTTATTTTTTAAACTATAATTGCACAAAAAAATATGTATCATATTAGTCCTTAGTTCTATTGATAGTAAAAATATGGGCTTTAGATTTGTTTTTTAGAAATATACACATACTTTTAATAAGTATTATACATAGCTAGAATAAATTTGAGAAAAAAAATCACTTACAAAAAAGCTTGACAAATCACTTTTTCATTTGACACTTGACGCGCATTAAAAAACTTGACAATCAGGCCAAATCAGGCCCTTCTGGCAACCCTAGTTGCGCCACAGTCTATGAATATCTTATAATTTTCACTTTCCTGATCATTCATAATTTGCTTATTTCATCATGTTGTGTCTTTGTATCTTGTGCGGATGAATAAAGTTTCCACTCTGTGATTGCAGTCGCTTCCAATGCTGGCTGTGGAAACCCTGCTGTGGTTGTCTTACGTTTGCTGAAGTTGTGTCCATGGGCTCTGGTTTCTGTTGTTGCCAGTTATTTGATTGTTGCCAGTTGTTTGATTGTTGCCTGTTGTTTGGTTGTTGCCAGTTGTTTCGGTGTTGAGGCTGTTGAACTATAGGGTTGTAAAGAGGCCGTCTAAAATGTTGATGGTTGTGCTTTTCCACTTGATTAAGCTGAGGTTGTCTTCTGTTCATTATTTCTTGTTGCTGGTCATTGTTGACTCTGGTACATCTAGCATTATCTTCCATTGTTTGCGCTATTACGTAGGCATGCTCGAAATCTCTTATAGAATTGCCATTTAATGTCTGTCTTATGGTTTCATTATTTAGCTCATTTTTAAATATTTTTACGGCATTTTCCATCTCAATCTCCATTAATTTTTTTGTTAATTCGTAGGAGTCTTCTTGCATAGTAATTTTTGAAATAATTCTTGCCAGTGCTTGGCTAATTTCGTCGTGAAATTCGGATATTGCTTTTCTTCCTTGTGTTATTCTTGCGACTTAATCTTTGGTCACTATATGTATAGTCGAGCCGATTCATAATGGCTTTGTAATTAAATTTTGTTTTGAAATTTACCAAAACTTTTGCTGCTGGACCCTGTATCTTAGTTTTAAATATTACCAGTGCGTCTCGATAACGGCTGGAGTTCTTATGTTGTTCCATTCCCTCCAATAGTTGGCTTACCAAATCTCGCCATGTTCCATATTCATTTGACTCACCGTTGAACGTAGGAATGGCTTTTAACAAATCCAAATTAATATCCTCTGGTGTTCTGAATTCGATTGAATTTGCTTGCAAAGATTCGTCTTCAAATTGGGCGACGATTGGGTTAACGGGAATTTGAATCAATTTCTTTTTAATCTTGTAGTTCTCCTGTTTGATTTCTATATTTTCCTGTCGAAATGCTTCTAAGGATAGTTGCAGATTTGGTTCATATTTGTTTATTCTTTTAAGGATATATTTTCGTCAAATGTATTTTGTCTTTTACTGACAAACATAAGTTCTGTCTTTCTTTCTTCTATGAAGATTGTGGTTGGTTCCTGGTGTTTATTTTTGCACCAAATCCTTGATGCGACAAGAATAATTTTGTGGTCCGCTCTCTGGAAGGATAATAAAATATCCTCCTGGCAGGATCGCCAGTTGAGAATCTTAATGTCTTTGTTATTCGATATTTAGTTTTGCTAGTTTTTCTTAAATACTAAGAAATATAATCATTTGTATTTTCTCTTAATTTGCTAAAACTATTTGTTTTTTTTTTTTATAAAAAACTACTCTTTATGATTGGTCTTATCTTTTTAGCGTTCACATAGAAAGGTTGCTTATGATTAGTCTTATCTAAAAAGGTTGTTTATGATTAGTGTCTACATATGAAGGTTGTTTATTATCAAAGGGACAAGCCATAAAACTTTCCCAAAAAATATTTTCCTTGTTTACAATATTTTCTTATTTTATTATTCTTTGTATTTATAATATGCATCTTATTTGTCGCTTATTAGTTATTATCAATGTTAGTATAGCTATACCTGGTCACAAATATCGTTGACGGCGAACAAAATATACTAACATTAAACAAATTTCAACGGCGGCGGCGAAAATACAACCGTCTGCTGTACAAAATAATGTATGGAGCGACTTTAACGTTGTTGTATACGAAATATGCTTAGGAATTCGCATATTTTTCAAAAATTGTAAAATAAATTAATAATAAGTAAATCATTAAGAACATTTTCTGTATTATTCTTTACTAAATTTTCTATTTTGAATATGTTTTGTATTATTAAAATTTTATCTCACCGCGTTTTTGTTTGCGAGTATATTTGACAGCTGAAAGCGGCAGTTTTTCTCGCAAAAATTTTACACACACTTTTTCTGTAAATTTGCGATTAATTTGCTTACATTACGGCGATTACTCGCCAAAAAAAATTGCAGACACGGTTTAGCGAGAAAAACGGCTGTTTGTATAATTTTATGGCATTTCTGTTTCATTTCACACATTTTAATCTAAAATTTTCTCGACGCGGGAGTTACACAACATGGGTACAGACGTAGTGCAATTTTTCACCATCTTCTAAAAGTAGTAAATTTATACGTTTGTCTTTTTCCTGTGTGCTGAAGTAGTATGGGCCGACAATTACATCATTTTCCAGGCCAAAGACATTTATACTTATTTCTGGGTAGTTAACTTCAAAGGTTTTAATTTCGTATACGGTGAGAGGGAAATTTAAATTTTTAAAATTTAAAACAGTTCTCATAATTAATATTTTACCTACATATGTAGTAAAATAATAACACTTTTATTAAAAACAAATTTAAATTGATTATTGAGGGGTATATATTTGGGAATTAGCATTCATATGCGCATTTCACTGTTGCTAATGCAGATCATCAGGGAACTTTACCCAAATATTTCTTAGAACAACTGGAGATATTATATTAAACTTTCATTAAAGCAAATGACAGGTTTAAAAAATATCAAAGTTGTAACAAGAACTCAATAATCAACCAATTTGTTTTTGTTTTCTTACTTTACCATTACTACCTAGGCTGACTTTTTCAAATCTAATTGTAGTTGTAAAAGGTTTGTAGAAAAACAACAACAAGTATTGCAAGGAACTAGCTATACCCCTCAATAATCAATTTCAATTTGTTTTTAATAAAAGTGTTAATATTTTACTACATATGTAGGTAAAATATTAATGGGAAATAGTGCGATTAAAAATTTAAAATACTAAAATTAAAACATTTCTATTTTCTAATGTAATTATTTTTTCGTTTATGTTTGGGACTTTATAGGATGTGCATTTTCCTGTATGAAGATCAACTGGATACAATGCCGATATTATGACTTTTTCAGGATTGTTGTTGGTAAAGGAATGTACTGTGATCCTTTGATGCTTTTGTATTGATTTATATTAATTTCAAGGCGTGATATTTCAATGCCCATCCGCTATCACGCTCTTGGAATTCACTCACTATAACTTTGCTGAATATCATCGGTTATTAAAGATATATTCAAGATAACAATTTTGTTTGATGAGATTTTATATCTATAGTGCATGAGTCTTCTTCTTCCTTTATCAACACGTATTCACAAAGCAGTTCAATGTTATATTTTATTGCTGAATATTTTTAATTATATTTTTTAGCAATTCAACCACTTTAGCTTTAATTTCACTTAAAAAGTTTTCAGATATTAAATTTGTTTTGTTAGTATTTTCAATTGTATATGTAACGATACGATTTCTAAATACAGACTTGATGCATTTTACGTCACTATCAGATTTTATTGTACAATTAGTTTTATGATTTTGTTCTTACATGGTAAAAATAATTTTTTTGGAAATACGGTCTTCACAATCCTTGCAATAAACTTTGGTTTCACCTTCTCTCTTTGAATGTTCTATTAAGTGCGAATGAAGTTACGCACGGTCTGAAAAATGTATATTTTATTTTACATATTTAAATGAAGTGGGTGGTGCTTCATGTTGTAGTTTAACGTGTTTTCTTAATGTTGAATTAAACTTTTGGATTTTTTGGCAAAATTCACAAATAAAGTTAGTCATTTTCCGGGTTTTGATATAGAAGGTATGAACTGCTTAAATTTTTAAGCAATAATAAGTTTTTTATATGTCCGGGTAGGTACGTTCCGATAGGGTTAGTGTAGCTAGTAGTGTTCGGGGTAGAGGTGCTCGGGTAAGGGGTGTTAGGCTGGTGGTATTCGAGAGGTTAGTGCTCGAGTGGGGGTGACCGGATAGGAGGCGCTCGGACAGACAGAAATTTTCATAGTCACACAGAAATTTATATAAGAAAGAAAAGTGAAGTTTACAGTCTTTTACAACAATGCATGAGCAGCCGGGTTGTAAGGAAAAAATTGTTAGTTAAAAATATTGTTAAATGAAGAATGTAGTCTTTACATACATGCATGAACCACCGGTTTGTATGGAAAAAGTTTTCCAGAAGCCCTTTAAACATGCTACTCATGGGTAAAACCGAATCAAAATTAGAAAAACCAAATGCAAATGTAATTAATAATTTAGAAATTATTGACCATACTCAGGAAACTAACTCACTATGTACACCTATATTAATAATAATATTAATATCAGCAATAAGATATGCAAATGAGTTAGATAAAATCTAAATAATTTTTCTAGTTATTAATTTTTTAATGACTGGAAAGCTATTTGAAATAAAGCTAGAAAAACAACATTTTGAACGTTCATACAAATGTCTAAACATTGATAGACAAACTAAGGACGAAACTATTCAACATCATTTTCAGAATCTTCTTAAAGGCCTAGAAGAAATAAGAGTCTTATTTAACGTACATTACAATACTTACAGTAGCTCATCAAACTGCAGCCGATGCATTTTTACTGGATTTAAAAAAAATCGGGTCTTCAAAACAGCCGATTAAAAATCCTTCTATTGAAAGTAAACCTTATAATATAATTATTTCAAACACTAAACCCACAATGTCTCAAACGTAGAATTTTTGAATACAGCTTGGTAAATCCGAGAACTTAAGTAGTAGGGAATTGTATGTCTGGCAACCATTAAAATTCTCAAATTTCAGCAATTAAAATTTAAAATTTTAATTGCAAATTGTGTGTTAATGGGTTTGGAGGCATGCTTTGATTAGTTTGTGTGTGTGTGTGAATGTGCGGGCGAGATATTTTTTGTTTATATTTTCTGTGTGTTTATTTAAGGGATATTGATTTCAGTTGTTGTGAATTTTTTGTGTCTGTCCGTAAGAAATGATTTGAGCTGGTGTGTGGTTTGCTTGTTTGTCTGTCCGTTAGAATAGATTTGAGTTCTTGGTGTGGTTTACTTGTTGTGTCTGTCCGTGGGATCTTTTGTCTGTCCGTGAGAATTGATTTCAGCTGGTATCTTGTTTAGTTGTTTGTATCTGTCCGTGGGAATTTATGTCTGTCTGTCCGTTGAATTTATGGGTAATTAAAATTTAAAAATTTTGGTAATTAACACTATGTTTAATGGGGTAATAAGAAATAATGAGTTTTTTGTCTGTCCATTCCGTCCGTCCTTTTGTGTGGGTGTGTTGATTCCATCCGATCATATGGACATAATTTTGTTGATGGTGGGGAGGAGGATGGTTAAGTTTTTTGTTTGCATTTATTTAGTGTATGTGTGTGTGTTGTTCTTTATACATACATTTTAGCATGTTTGTCTTTTCGACCGTCCGTTCTTCCAACTGGTCGTCTTTTTTCAACTGTATGTCTTTTCAAGCGTCCGTCGTTTGGTCGACAGTGTGTATACATATATACATTCGGTATTTGGATATTTGAGTATGCGTAGGGAAATGTTAAATTCTTTTAGATTTTTACGTGCGCAATTGTATTCATATTTTGTTAGCTGTTTTGTTTACATTAGTTTTTTGTCAAGTACAGGATACTAAACAAAAAAATTGTGTGGATATATAATTTTAGAAATTATATACATATTTGTTTTGTGTATGCTTCTGCTTGACATCACAATTTTTTCTTAAAGTTTTGCTTGATATACTTACATAAATTTATTGTCAACTAGAAATTTTTTTGTCGCAAATATTCGCATAATCGTTTGAATTTCTGGTTGTGGTTTGTATTTGAAATAAAAAACACTTGTATAATTTTTTATGCTATTATTTATTTATTGTTTAATGTATGATAGAATTTTATAATAATTCATGTATTTTTAAAGGAAAATATTCATTTTAGGCAAGATTTTTCTTTTGTTAGTAAAAGAGCATTTCTTAATGCGCAAACACCAAATGTGTGATAATTACAATAGAAACACTCGGGATATTTAATTTCCATTTGCTTAAAGTTGATGCAGCCAAATTCCTCTATGTTAAAAACTCTTTTTCGGAGTATTTTTTCTAGCCATTGTCTCTTTTCTTCTCCTTTAACATATATTTTAGAATAGCGTACACTAGCTTTTAAAAATGTGTAAACACTTTTAAATGAAACTGATCCATCGTCCCAGTATAGGTGATGATAGTTTTTTGTTAACCAATTTGCTTCTCTCTGCTTTTTTTCTGACAAACATTGGAAATCGTATGGAGGTTTTATGATGAAATTAATGTAATCATTATTGTTGAAAACAACTGCTGCTTCTTTTGGGATGAAATCATTCGAATTACTTTTGAAACCTTGCAAGTCTATGAAAACAATATTGTCATCCATATTATTAAATTTGTAAGACTTTTCGAACTTGTCCTTTTATTGGAATATATTCAATTATGCGATCATGAATAAGAATACAGTAAGCTGATGTCTTTGATGGAATATTTGTTGCTGTTTCAAATTCAATTTTTATATCAATTGGTCCGCTGTTGAGTGATTCGTTTTGATGGGTTACATCTACTACAATAATCGGTGCATTATTTTTAAACTCTTGAGCAGTTAGAAGCGGTTGAGGTTCTCTCATGTAGTAGCTCTGTTGAAATCTTAGATACATATCGTATAAAATTGCATAGCGCTCATTCTTAAATTTTATATTTAGATCATAATATGGGTATGATACTGAATTTAAATGTACTTTTAAATTACTGAGGTCACAATCAACAAATTTATTATCGCGTTGAAAAGCAACCAATACAAAACGAGGTCGTTCTCTATTTGCAGCCAGTTTAACGTTCCATATATGGCTAGTTCCTGTATTTAGTTGAGGATTAATAAGACAATCCCAACTACGAAATGCCATCGGTATAGAAGCACTACTATTAATAACTTTAATCATATTCAATTTGCTAAGATCAGACAATTGTACATGTGGAATTCTCCATGAGATGAGTGAAATTTCAGTTTTGCTTTTTCAGTAGAAACGCTAGAGTGTACTAGATCTTCATCGCTCTTATTACGTAAGAGTGTCAATTCATGTTTACTATTTAGGATAATTTTATTGTAGTCTTCAGCGTATCCTAAAAACATTTTTAATGGTACATAGAAATTGAAATATCGATTTACAATTTCCCATCGTCAATTTTATTCCATCCAGCATTCTGCATCCCATTGCTTTCCGTCGGTGTTAAGGAAACTAAATTTTTGATAGTGCTTGTGGCTCCTAAATATCTTGTATGATCAATCTCAATACCGTTAAGTTCATATCTCATGAAAGAGATATGCGACAAAGTTGTTTTTTAATTTAAAATTTTCTGTAGATTTGGAGGTTTTCTCATCTACAACAGATCCTTCCACATATATATAACTTTCACTAGGTAAAACATACAAATCTTGATTTTGTATTGAAATGCGCATTTCATCATTATTGTTGTAAGATTGTAGGTATGGCACATATGTATGATAGTCCTTTTTGATTATATTTTCATCAGATAATGGTTTATCCAATACATTTATTATTGAACTCATTTTGTCTTCAGTTTAAAATTAAGAGACTAGAAAATTTTTATTTGTTGTTGTCAACGTTTTTTCATGAACTAATCTTTTTAATTGTGGTTTAGGCTGTGATAATGGTTTAGGGTTGTATGTTGTTGCTGTTGTTATATTTTTCGATATGTTGTATATCAACATTATTTAGTTGGTCTTAAATGAATTCTTATTATTATTTCCTCTCCTCGAAAATTAATTAAATCGCCGTACTGATCAACTACTCCTAACGTTAGTGAACCTACCTCTCTGGAGTTCACAGGTAAATAAATGAGGTTTCTAGGAATCTCAGCTATTTTATAGCCTGGAGGCACATTAATCGGAAACTCGTGTAGTGTATGCGATTTGGAATTGTTCATATATGTATTAACAGTGATACTACTTTCAATTCGTAATAGATTCACTTTGAAAATATTAACTGGAAGATCTGAATAACGATCTTCGTTTGGAGTTAGGATTTTACCGTTGAATCCTAAGAGTTTTCCTAAGTATTTTCCTTATTGAAATATATGGGATCCTTAGAGCTATTAACTTTAACCTGCATTGTGTTATTATTGGCTTCTATAAAAATTTTATTTTCTCTACTATAACGTTTGTATTCTTCCTCTATATAATTACCTATGTTATTCAGTTCATAAGATCCAATTGGTATTTCAATCACATTTGCACCTATATGAAACAAATTGTTATAGACATCAACATTTGGAATGCTGTTATACGAATGAAAATCAGTTAGAGCACATTCATATGCCCCATTTAACTCAATAGGAGGAAAGTAATTAGCAGATAACTCTGATGAGTTGGAGCTCAGAGTAAGTGTTATTGACATTATGCCTGCTTGATTGTAAATGAATAAAGTTTAACACACAATCTGGTTTATAAAAATCATTTTTATTTTAATTTAATCTTTTTTGTTTTGAATTTAAGTTATAATCTGTAATACTAAATACAATAATTCTTAATACAATAATTCTAAATATTTTGTTTCAACTATAATATTTCATCTTTACTTATCCAAGAATTGTGTTCGTTACTAAATCCTAACCACTTAACATACGCTTTATCTCCTTTAGTTTTAATAATCTTTTCAACTAGATATGTATTTGGAAATCTAGTTTTTGAGAGTTCTTCATCGTAAAAACCACCTTGAATGAGATTACCACGATAATCCTCTAATATGTATGTTTTTTAATTTGAAATTACCTGTAGATTTAGAGGTTTTCTCATCTACAACAGATCCTTCCACATATATATAACTTTCACTAGGTAAAACATACAAATCTTGATTTTGTATTGAAATGCGTATTTCATCATTATTGTTGTAAGATTGTAGGTATGGCACATATGTATTAGTCCTTTTTGATTATATTTTCATCAGATAATGGCTTATCCAATACATTTATTATTGAACTCATTTTGTCTTCAGTTTGAAATTAAGAAACTTTAGAAAATTTTTATTTGTTGTTGTCAACGTTTTTTGATGAACTGATCTTTTCAATTGTGGTTTAGGTTGTGATAATGTTTTAGGGTTGTATGTTGTTGCTGTTGTTATATTTTTCGATATACTTGAGTTGTATATCAACATTACTTAGTTGGTCTTAAATGAATTCTTATTGTTATTTCCTCTCCTCGAAAATTAATTAAATCGCCGTACTGATCAACTACTCGTAGCGTTAGTGAACCTACCTCTCTGGAGTTCACAGGTAAATAAATGAGGTTTCTAGGAATCTCAGCTATTTTATAGCCTGGAGGCACATTAATCGGAAACTCGTGTAGTGTATGCGATTTGGAATTGTTCATATATGTATTAACAGTGATACTACTTTCAATTCGTAATAGATTCACCTTGAAAATATTAACTGGAAGATCTGAATAATGATCTTCGTTTGGAGTTAGGATTTTATCGTTGAATCCTAAGAGTTTTCCAATTGTATTTTCCTTATTAAAATATATTGGATCCGTAGAGCTATTAACTTTAACCTGCATTGTGTTATTATTGGCTTCTATAAAAATTTTATTTTCTCTACCATATTGTTTGTATTCTTCCTCTATATAATCAACTATGTCATTCAATTCATAAGATCCAATTGGCATTTCAATCACATTTTCACCTATATGAAACAAATTGTTGTAGACATCAACATTTGGAATGCTATTATACGATTGAAAATCAGTTAGAGCACATTCATATGTCTCATTTAACTCAATAGGAGGGAAGTAATTAGCAGATAACTCTGAAGTGTTGGAGCTCAGAGTAAGTGTTATTGACATTATGCCTGCTTGATTGTAAATGAATAAAGTTTAACACACAATATGGTTTATAAAAAGCGTTTTTATTTTAATTTAATCTTTTTTGTTTTGAATTTACATTATAATTTTTAATAGTAAATGCAATAATTCTTAATACAATAATTATAAATATTTTGTTTCAACTATAATATTTCATCTTTACTTATCCAAGAATTGTGTTAATTAGTAAATCCTAACCACTTAACATACGCTTTATCTCCTTTAGTTTTAATACTCTTTTCAACTAGATATGTATTTGGAAATCTAGTTTTTGAGAGTTCTTCACCGTAAAATCCACCCTGAATGAGATTACCACGATAATCCTCTAATATGTATGTTGCAGGATATGTATTTTGAATTGTTTTAATATTGAAAATTTCTGTTGTCCAATTTGGAGTATAACCTTTTTCAAATGTATGTTTGTATTTGCTTATGCGCACATGATCTCCAACATTAAATTTCGAGATTTTATACATCTTCAAATGACTGTATACTGTATTTAATAATTTTTTCTCATTTGTTGAGTTGACTTTAATTGGAGGCATTTTGATGGTACGATGAACTTTACTGTTGTATGCTTTTAATAGATCTTTGTAGATATCCAACCAGTTATACGAACCATTAAAACTAAATTTTTTCCACATCATCCCTTTTAATGTTCTATTAAATCGTTCTACTATTGATGCTTTCATTGTGCTATACCTTGAATAGTGATTAATTTTGTGCTTATCCATCAATTTCGCAAAGTTTTTATTAAAAAATTCTTTACCATCGTCTGTTTGTAGGTTTTTTGGTACTCGTCCCAGTTGAAAAATATCTAACATTGCTTGTGTTGTTTCAAGTGCAGTTTTTGTTTTCAGCGGTACTGCCCATGCATATTTTGAGAATGTATCAATTATGGTTAACAAAAATCTATAATTTTTATTGTCTATAGAGTAATTCCCCATTTCAACTAAATCAGCTTGCCAGAGATCATCTATTCCTTTCATCACAACTCTACGACGTGCAAAAGATTTTCGAGCTTGTTTATGGAGTTCGTTAACTAGATTTCTTTTTGAAGACATGTTTATAGTTTTAAGAATTGTTTTGGATACGTTGTAATCTGCTTGATGAACTTTTACTTATTGATGCGAATATGTAATTTTCCAATCTATAAATCTTTTCATTTAACTTTTCTTTTGTAGGCTCTCAACAAATCTTTGTAGATAACCATCTTCCAAAAATGTATTGATTTTGGAAATATTTTCTTCAATTTTCTTATTCTTTTCCAACTGTAATGTTGTTGCATGTTGTAGCATTTCGAGTTGAATTCTAAAAGTATCATACATTTTCTTGTTATCTTCCTTAATAGTTTGTATTCTATGTCTTCGATTTGATTTTGCAGAAACAATTTACTGATAACATCGTTTTCCTCCACAGCCTTTGCCACATTTTTGATTCTTTTGTTTTGGACATCGATGTTGTTGTTCGTATCCATAAAGAACCCCAACAGTCTAGGGGCATTTTTCATTGAAATTATATCGCTTGTACCGTTTAGATAGTGTCCAAACTTATCAACAGACATACTTTATATAGATTATTGTATTATATTAGCTTCGCGTAGTTCTTCAATAATTGATACAATCTCGTTATTATGATTAGTATGACCAGCAGCTTGTGATGCTATCAATAGACGAAGTCGATCTACCAACTCATTTGGATCGTCCCAGTATATATAGTTTGGTTTATGGGGGTTAAATTGCATCAATCCACCACCTTTATAATTAGATGATACCTTATTTGCTATTGCTTTTGATACAGACTGTTGGTTTTGCTCTTTAAACATCTTTTTAATAATATGTTTATATTTATATGCTTTCGTTCCCTTGATTTGACCATCAGGTTTATATTCTCTTCTGTACGCATTTGTACTAATTAAGATTTTTTTGTAGAGTTCTAGCTCATATTTATCATAGTTTTTTGGCGTTTTATGAAACATTAGAGAAAACAGTCCTGGCGTTAGAGCCCATATTTGACCACCAACCTGTATTTTACCCTCATTTAATTTGAGGTTACTATCACCAAATTTCCATTCATTATTGAAATCTTTATGTGGTCCATAGTTAGTATCTAATTTATTTCTGCCCTCCAAGACTGATAAGTCAGTGTAACTCTCTTCAATATTTGAATTCTGTGAGTAAAAATTTTCATCATCCTCATTGTCACTATTACTTTCATTAGAATCATTGAATGATTTGCTATTATCAAATATCGCTCCTTCTACAAGTTTCTTTGGTGTGCTTGTCTCCAATTTAATTGTTGATTTATTAATATGAGGACTGTTAGTTTCTTCAATTTCTGTTTTCATCTTATTCTTTTCTTTTTTGATAATTCTATTGATATTGTTAGAACTATTTATAAATTCATTTAAGGGGTCTGTTATAGGTTTGAAATTATCTCTTAGTTGATCACGTGTATCTATTTCACCAGTTTTTATACTACGAAGCTTTTTCTTCAAGACATTTCTCGTTGCAACCAATTCTTTTAAAACTTTCTCATCCATGTTTAGCAACAGCAATTATCAGATCAGGTAATCAGGTATCAGATCAGATTATTAGGTATCAGATCAGATTATTAGGTATCAGATCAGCTTATCAGGTATCAGATCAGATTATCAGGTATCAGATCAGCTTATCAGGTATCAGATCAGATTATCAGGTATCAGATCAGATTATCAGGTATCAGATCAGATTATCAGGTATCAGATCAGATTATTAGGTATCAGATCAGATTATCAGGTATCAGATCAGATTATCAGGTATCAGATCAGATTATCAGGTATCAGATCAGCTTATCAGGTATCAGATCAGATTATCAGGTATC
Organism: Gymnocheta viridis; assembly: GCA_956483585.1. Classification (NCBI taxonomy): domain Eukaryota; kingdom Metazoa; phylum Arthropoda; class Insecta; order Diptera; family Tachinidae; genus Gymnocheta; species Gymnocheta viridis. The sequence continues at coordinate 32,957,171 of OY101443.1, forward strand.
AGATCAGATTATCAGGTACCAGATCAGGTTATTGGGTATCCTTTTAGGTTATCAGGTATAGTAAATATTTTAATAGATATGTAGGTGTATTGTGTGTTCAAAGTCAGATTATATACTAAAGTTGTTCTTTTATGTATAGTAATTTATATTGTTATAAAATAGTCAAATAATTTTCTATAGCGACCATTGTTTAACTCGTTATCTTTGCTTATCATCAGAAATCCATATTTTTCCTTCCAACATTCTCTACAAATTTCATGAAATTGTTCAAAGTTCATGTCGCCGGCAACATGATCACTATAAACATGCTTCATATTTCTGTCATCTTGTTTAAACATTATAATTACATTCGCGTTGTCTCTTATCAAATGCTTGGGAATTCTGGTATAAGTTTGACACAAGTAGAATGAATCCACATCCTTATGTCGACCCATACAAAAATAATCCCGTATATTGTTCTTTTTTCTTTGTTTTTTGAAGTGATGTTCGATGAATCATCAATATTACGAACCAAAATATTTTTATGTTGTTTCACTAACCGCTTTTTGTAACTAAATATAATTTATGTTTGTTACCTTTTATTATAGAAAAAAAAATTAAATAAATAAAATGGTTATACATTACAACAAGTCGTTTAGTCATAAAAACACCTTCGTTGGAGCAGGTATAGTAGATAAAATAATAAATAATCTTCCTGTTGAACTTCATCTTCCTGAATATCAGTACTGTGGACCTGGAACTAAGCTACAAAAACGTTTAAATCGAGGTGATAAAGGAATTAATTTACTGGACTCTGCCTGCAAAAATCACGATATAACTTATTCTAAAAATAAGGATTTAAGTATTAGACATCAGGCAGATAAAATTCTTGAAAATTCAGCCTGGGATCGAGTTTTATCAAAAGATAGCAGTATTGGAGAAAAATCATTTGCATATATGGTTACTAACGCAATGAAAGCCAAAACGAAGTTCGGTATAGGTGTTGGAAAAAAGAAAAATGAAAAGAAAACCAAATTAAATGGTAAAAAATTGTTCACTTCATCAATTAGAGCTGCAACAAAAATACTAAAGAAACAAAAACCTTTAGACATTAACTCTGCCATTAGAATCGCACGTAAAACTATCAATAAATCCCTAAAAGGAAGAAAATCACATGTTATAATACCACGCATAATAAGTGTTCCAAAAATTGGTGGTTTTTTACCCCTAATACCGCCCAATTGAAAAATATCTACCATTGCTTGTGTTGTTTCAAGTGCAGTTTTTGTTTTCAGCGGTACTGCCCATGCATATTTTGAGAATGCATCATTACGGTTAACAAAAATCTATAATTTTTATTGTCTATAGTGTAATTTCCCATTTCAACTAAATCAGCTTGACAGGGATCATCTATTCCTTTCATCACAACTTACGATGTGCAAAAGATTTTCGAGCTTGTTTATGGAGTTTATTAACTAGATTTCTTTTTGAAGACATGTTTATAGTTTTAAGAATTGTTTTGGATGCGTTGTAATCTGCTTGATGAACTTTTACTTATTGATGCCAACGTGTAATTTGCCCATCTATAAATCTTTTCATTTAACTTTTCTTTTGTAGACTCTCAACAAATCTTTGTAGATAACCATCTTCCAAAAATGTTTTGATTTTGGAAATGTTTTTCTCAATTTTCTTATTCTCTTCCAACTGTAATATTATTGCCTGTTGTAGCACTTCGATTTGAGTTCTTAGAGTATTACGTGTGTTGTTGTTATTTTCCTTAAAGTATTTTAATAGCTTGTATTCCATTTCTTCGATTTGAGTTTGCAGAAACAATTTATTGATAACATCGTTTTCCTCCACAGCCTTTGCAACATTTTTGATTCTTTTGTTTTGGACATCAATATTGTTGTTCGTATCCATAAAGAACCCCAACAATTTAGGAGCATTTTTCATTGAAATTATACCGCTTGTGTCGTTTAAATAACGTCCAAACTTATCAACAGACATACTTCATTCATCTAATTTATTCTATTATATTATCTTCGCGTAATTCTTCAATAATTGATACAATCTCGTTATTATGAATAGTATGACCTGCAGCTTGTGATGCTAGCAGTAGTCGAAGGCGATCTACTAACTCATTGGGATCGTCCTAGTATATATAGTTTGGCTTATGGAGGTTAAGCTGCATCAATCCATCACCTAAATAACTAGCTTTAGGTTTAGCTCCCGTTGATTGAGATAAATTATTTCCATTTTTCTCCGTAAACAATTTCTTAATAATATTTTTATATTTATATGCTTTCGTTCCCTTTATTTTACATTGGTACTAATTAAATTTTTTTTTATAGATTTCGAGTTCATATTTATCGTAGTTTTTTGGTATTTTATGAAACAACAAAGAAAATAGACCTGGTGTTAGAGCCCATATTTGACCCCCAACATGTATTTTGTCTTTATTTAGTTTGAGACTACTATTACCGAATTTCCATTCATTAAATAAATCTTTATGTGGACCATAGTTAGTATCTAATTCCACGACTGATAAGTCAGTATAACTCTCTTCAATATTTGAATTTTGGGAGTAAAAATTGTCATAATCATCATCATTATCACTATTATTATCACCATTAGGATCATTAAGTGAGTTGCTGGTGTCAAATGTTGTATCTTCTACAAGTTTCTTTGGTGTGCTTGTCTCCATCTTAATTGATGGTTTCTGAAGATGAGAACTGTTATTATGTTCAATTTCTGTTTTCATCTCATTCTTTTCTTTTTTGATAATTCTATTGGTATTCTTAGTCTTATATATAAATCCTTTTAAAGGGTCTGTTATAGGTTTAAATGTATCTCTTAGTTGTTCATGTGTGTATATTTCATTGGTTTTTATACTACGGAGCTTTTTCTTCACCACCAACTCTTTTAAAATTTTTGATTCCATTTTTCAGCTATAATATTAGATCAGATTATTAGGTACCAGATCAGCTTACCAGCTATCAGATCAGGTTATCAGATCAGCTTATCAGCTATCAGATTATGTTATCAGATCAGATTATTAGGTATCAGATCAGCTTATCAGGTATCAGATCAGCTTATCAGGTATGAGATCAGCTTACCAGATCAGATTATTAAGTATCAGATCAGCTAATCAGATATCAGATCAGATTATTGGGTATCAGATCAGCTTATCAGGTATCAGATCAGATTATGTATGTTAAATATTTAAAGATATATGTAGATGTATTATGTTTAAAGTCAGATTATATACTAGAGTTTTTTCTTTTATGTAGACTAATTTATATCGTTATGAAATAGTCGAATAATTTTCTATAGCGACCATTGTTTAATTCATTATCTTTGCTTATCATTAAAAATTAATATTTTTCTTTCCAACATTCTCTACAAATTTGCTGAAACTTTTCAAAATTCATGTCGCTGGCAACATGATCCCTATAAACGTGCTTCATATTCGTCTCATCTTGTTTAAACATTATAATTACATTTGCATTGTCTCTTATTAAATGCTTGGGAATTCTGGTATAAGTTTGACACAAGTAGAATGAATCAACATCTCTATGTCGTCCCATACAAAAATAAGCCCGTGTATTATTTTGCTTCTCACATGCAACATCGTCAAATATCATAATTGAATTAGTTTTAGCTTCCTTAGGGGGAATAACCGCTTCATTATCGGAAAATGTATGATAACCCATTCCTTTAATTGGCGAAATTAATCTCTTCAAGTACTCATATTTCGAGATATATATAGGGATTTTTAGTATAAATAGATATTTTCAAACTTGAGTCCATTAGGACTCTCTAGCAAGCTAACATTAGTCTTTCCACAATTCCAACTATTAGAGCACGAATAGAGTTTAGTAAGAGGGAACTATATTTTATTTTTGATCTGATGTTCGAAGAATCATCAGTATTACGAATCAAAATATTTTTGTGTTGTTTTACTAACTGCATTTTTATAACTAAATGCAATACATCGTTGTTACCTTTTATTATAGAAAATAAATTAAAAATAAGATGGTTGTACATTATAACAAGCCCTTTAGTCATAAAAACACCTTCGTTGGAGCAGGTACAGTAGATAAAATAATAAATAATCTTCCTGTTGAACTTCATCTTCCTGGATATCAGTACTGTGGACCTGGAACAAAACTACAAAAACGTTTAGATCGAGGTGATCAAGGAATTAGTTTATTGGACTCTGCATGCAAAAGTCACGAGATATCTTATTCGAAAAATAAGGATTTAAATATTAGACATCAAGCTGATAAAATTCTTGAAAATAAAGATTGGAAACGAGTTTTGTCAAACGATAGCAGTCTTGCAGAAAAATCATTTGCATACATGATTACTAACGCAATGAAAGCTAAACCAAAATTTGGTATGGGTGTGAATAAGAAGAAAAATTTTATAAAAACCAAATTAGATGGGAAAAAACTGTTCAGTACGACAATTAGAGCTGCAACAAAAATATTAAAAAAGGAAAAACCTCTTGACATTAACTCTGCCATTAGAATCGCTCGTAGAACTATTAACAAATCATTAAAAGGAAGAAAATCCCAAGCTATAATACCACGCATAATAAATGTTCCGAAAACTGGTGTTTTTTTACTCCTAATACCGATTTTAACTGCTCTGGGTGCAATTGGAAGTCTAGCCACTGGAGGTGCTGCTATAGGTAAGGCCGTAAATGCAACAAAGAATGCGAAAAATCAACTTGATGAAGCAACTAGACATAATAAAGCAATGGAATCGATAGCTGTCGGGAAAGGACTTTACCTAAAACCATATAAAAAGGGTTATGGCTTAGTTTGCAAAGAACAGACAAAAAACTCTTAGAAATGCTACCTAATAGACCACTATCAAAAGTCGACTTGAAGAATTTTTCAATCAAAATTCCATATTTTAGAGGAGTTTTCATGTTAGACTCACTACCAAAACGACCAAAGAAAATAGAATGTGGAATAATCAATTTAGATACATCAACAGGACCTGGTACACATTGGGTAGCATATTATAAAAACATTAATGAGAAAGAATATTTCGACAGTTTTGGAAACTTACAACCTCCTTCCGAAGTACTCAAATATCTGGGCACAAATATAAAATAAAACTATAATCAATATCAGAATTTTAATACATTTAACTGTGGCCACCTATGTCTTAAATTTCTTTATGATATAACTGAAAAGATTAAATAAAAACACAACCACATATATTTTATAAAACTCTATAACGCCTTTTTTTATTTATTTATAAGTTACTACACAGAATTAATTTATTTTACTGCCAAATAGGATATTGAACATTTGGAATTAAAAATTCATCCATCTCACTCTCAAGGATTAAGTTTTGTTCTTCTTCTCTGCATAGTCGAAATGATCCACTCGAGAGATCCTTGATTTCTTCATCTGTTAAAGCGTTATATCTTCTAGGTAGAAACATTATCTTGTTTTCCAACTCAACTTTTAGTGTTGGTCCATATTTTGTTGTTACCCGTCTTATATTTAGAATAGGATATTTAATTGCTGTATCTAGATCTCTTATGTGAGTTAAGCTTTTGATGTTCATGGAATAAAATTTTTTTCTTTTATTTTTTTTTGCCGAGTCCATTTTAGAGATCGTTTCACAGTGAATATTTGATGAAAAGTGATCTTGAAAGCAGCGATGATGATTGCAAGAAGCCTAACTGAAAATTAGTGAAATAATGTACATATATGCTCATCGCTCTCCCACCAAAAAGAATGAGTAGAGCAATCCTTTACTCCTACATAAATAAATATGTATTACGATATATGTATATAGTATAAAAAACTGGTGCGATGTAGCTACATAAGGCTTAGGAATTTCCAGACAATTGTTAGTAACAAAAAAGTACTTGAACAAAATGAGTGAAATCAGAAATATTATACAAAATTTTTTACTAAACTGTGAAAATTTAATGCTCTATGAGCATAAAAATGCAATACAATGCTTCATGTCCATGCTGGACGAGAATACGGACTATGGAGTAGTCGATGGGGAGGATGGGGATGAAGAAACCCACTTTAGAAGCTGTCCCTGGTATGATCCAGAATGTGAGGAGGGGCCTGACACGTGCCGATGCACAATTTTTCATTTGAGAAAAAAAGTTGTTTTAAATATAATAGAATTCTATTATAAATTATATTTTTATTGAATTGAAATAAATAAAAAATTAATATACAGACATATGTAAATAAGCAAAAAACTTGACAAGATTTTTTTTATTTTTTTTATCCAGCTAAGTACAGCCAATAGGGCAACAAAGTGAAAATTTTTCTGGTTCCTGTTTAACAATAGATAATAAATTGCGAAAAATAAAACAAGATTGTATTAGTTTTTTATTTATCAAAAACATTTTTATTACTATTATTTAATTTTAACTAACAAACCAATTTTTCTTAAAACCAAACATTTAGTTATTTTCCTTACATAGACAGAAACAACTTACATTTATATACATATGTATATATCAATTTCACCATTATTTTTCTTCTTCCTTTTCTAATTTAGCTATTTCTAACAATAGCATGTCAAGTTCATAATCAGGATTGGTTTCCTCGATTTGAAAATGATACCATGCATATGTATTTATACCATTACTTTGTATTTTTCTTTTATCATCTTGATAACTTAAGACAACCTTATTTAGTATATTGGTATAAATTTAATGAATCTTTGACTTAAATGTTAACATATCATCATAAACAATAGACTTATTAAATAAACAATTTCTATAAGAAGCTAAGCTATATTTATCAAGAACGCATTTCTTTACCCCCTTCGATTTTGTGACATCGTTTTCATATTGCACGCTAAAAGAATACATTTTAGGTCGAAGTCCCACAAATTCTTTCATCACTTTTCCACAATTCTCATCCTTCATCATACCCAACACCTTTTTGTTTAAAAGAGGAATACCATATACGTTATCTTCTTCGTAATCGGAAGTGTCAAATTCTTGTTCTATGTCAGATTTTATGTCAGCATAAAAGTCATCAGTTTGTATTGTATAAATAAAGGAGTCAGTATCCATATAATTTAAAGATAACTTTGCTTTAAACTTTGGTCGCATGTATTCATAATGGAAATTATACATTTTCCATTTAGAAAGCTCCAGCACGCAAAATCCCAAGTATATGGGCTTATTATAATATGTCTGGACTCTATTCATTTGAATTGCAACCATATCATCCGAAAATATAGACAAGCTGTGAAAATTTGATTTAGATATCCAGTCTTGAGCTCCGAAATGATTTCGATTCATTCTATTCCAGTTCGTTACAATTCTTACATTTTTTCTTTTGTCTACATTCTCCATTGTTATACCGTATACGGCATTATTGAGCAATTTAAAGAAATTTTTCTCAAAAGCATTTTTTGCTGTAGCTCTATGTTTAGTATTTAAATCTATATAGTCTTTTAGCCATGGAGATTGTTTAAAAGTGAGAATGCGATGAGTTTTCTTTAGAATTAAACCATATTCCAAACATTGTTTAAGAACTCTTTAATGTATTATATAGGAATTTTTTGATGACAAATCGGCAATTAATTTCTTATGGTTTGATTGTAAAACTTTTTTATTTTCAACAGAGAAGGAAAGGTCATTGTGTGATTCAATCAGATAAGAAGGATATTCTAAAGTAACCTCATACACATAGTCATCTTGTGAGTTATTATCTATGCTTTTTGGATCCAGATTCAACTCATCACTTGCTAGCCATCTGAATCCTCCATAAGGAAGATACTCAGACATCGCCCAACCGTAAAGGTTATTTGCATCTAAATATACTAGAAATTCTGAAGGCTTTTCTTTATCGAAATCATCTAAATATTTGTTATTTGCTCTGGAATATCTTTTACTACACTGTACCATTCCACCACGTATTCCTTTTTAAAAAAAATTATACATGTCTATGTCTGTCAGCAACTCTAATTCTATACTTGTATGCTTTAACATGGCATCCCATGATAGTCCTGGAGCAGTGTAATACTGACACGGATCTAAATTATAAATGCCCTTGCAAACTTTTCGAAAATTTTCGAATATATCTGTTAGCAGAAGAACATCCGTTTTTAGATACAATTCCATATAATCTCGCAGGGTTTTGCAATTAAAGGTATGCCAGACCTTTGTTGCATGTTCGTAGTCTTCAAGTGAGCACTCCTTGTTATTCAGTGTGCTAAAGAAATCTTCCCTTGGCGGAAGCTGACTATCATCCAATTTTTGGAAAGAATCAAGATAGTCATAGGGGAACACACTCTTTCTTCTTACAAGGTCAAACTCTGTCTTTGTTTTAAAGTGCGCACTTACCGTATAGAAGTCATTGTCCGTAAGGTTATTTGCTAAGGATTCTAAGCTATCGGCCATAAAGCGTATAGTGTCTAAGAATCTGAGCTCAAGATTAAAATTGTCAGTCATTTTTGTAAATCTAGATAGAGAAATGTACAGTTCTTTGTTCAGCGGAAGGACTTTTATATTGTCAGACTTTTTACCCAATTCTTTCACAAAAAAGTGTGAGTCATAAGATCAATAATTATGAAAATATATTGGGATGAATTTGGGAATTTGGAACTTTAAATTGCAAACATTGTGAGCTGCACCTCTATATTTACCACTTATAAGGCAATGATCTCTTACGCGGTCATTACCGAGAAATTTGCCACATATGTGACAATTTATTGCGTCTTGAAAACTATTTACTTCCGAAGGGGATAAACTATCCATTCCTTCCTTACTTGTAAGAAACTCATTGTAAATATCCTCACAATCTTCAATTATGCAATCAACAAAATTCTCTGACGCGTCCTTACAACTATATATCTTAAATTTATCTAACCTATCATTACCTATATACACTTGATGTAATAACTAAAGGCACAGGGAATGTGCCTCTTAATAATTTTAGTTTTGTGACTTACATTTGTTTGCATATCCTCAAGTATGCATTTGAAGTCAGCATAAGCCACGAATGGCACATCCATCTGCCGCTGATGATCCTTAAATTTCAAGGGAAAATTTTCAGCAGAAGGCAACGTTGCGACAATTTTTCCGCATTCTGCTTTGTGTTGCTCCATAGCCCTTTCAATGTGCGTATATTGCAGGCAGCTATTACAAAATAAAAGTTCGCTACAGTGCTTCGTTGTCTGTGCTTTTAGAAGTCTGGAAAATTAATAAATTAATATATATGTAAATACATTTATGGTTATTCACATATATTTACTTACCTTGTTATGCTTTCTGGTGATTGTCTCCATCTTCCAACAGCAATAAATTAACATGCTTTGTTTTTTCTTTTTGCGTAATATAATGGTCCAATTATTTCATCAGTCTCACTATCATACCCAAACACATTCACACTAACATCATCATTCCTGCCCTCAAATTCTTGAATATTTTTAAGACATAGTGGAAATTTTAGATTTATGAAATCTATTTTAACCCCATTTTGTAAGGTTATAACATCGGCACTAATGTCTTCGATGTTATATGAGATATAACGTGTCTTATTTCTTATTATTGAAGTATCCAATGCAGCGACTAAAGCTCATTTATAGCAATAATCATCACTGTTTTCAATGTTGATGCAGGCCGTCCTTTTAGCTAGTTTGTATGGGGAGCTTATCCATTGAGATCCTTTTACAAGTGAACTTTTGTTTATATTCATTTCAACACGAATAATTCTAATTAACGTCCACCCAGAATCTCTTTCCTGGAACTCTGACATATGATTATGGATGTCTTGTAATTGTTTTGAAATTAGCTCATCAATATTACTTCCTAAGCACAATAGAACCATTTTTGCTCTCTGTGAAATCTGACACAATTCCATTTCTTCACCCACAATTTTTATATACTCTCCAATAAGAGTTATATTGAATTTTAAAATATTGTGCTTAGCTAAACTATTTTCAAGTAATTCCTTGAAAATTGGTTTATTTTCCACAATAAAATCTTTAAATAGAAGATCATCTTTTTGTTGGGAATTCCATAGATAGCAATATTATTTTTGAACGCACTATTTATCAAATAATATTTAGGTTCAAAGCCTTCAGCCTGTTCCACATTCAAAGAAGAATTATATTCACCGCTGGTAGAATTTGAAACATCGATTCCTTCTTCATCAAGTATAGTGTTGTTGCTGTCAATAGGCTGCTCATGTTGGGTTATTTGACTTATTTCCATGTCGTCAAGCACAACATTATACAGTTGTTGTTGTTGATGGCGTTGTTGAGGTTGCCTGAAACTCTCCATCGTCAAGGCAAATTGATTATTCCAAACTGTAGGATAATAGTTGGGCATATTATATTGCTGCCATTGCATTGGTGATGTATATTGATAGGGAATAGGAAGATTCTGTGGAATTTGTATGGGTACTGAAAACTGATTGTTCAAAGACGTAGGATAGTACGAAGTCATCGGAGGCTCTTGAATGGATAGCGGATATTGCTGTTGCTGATTGTTCCAAGCCATAGGGTTATATAAAGATATTGGAGGCTGTGGAGCACATTTACTGGCATTTGAATGAGTTGTAGTTGAGCATGACTTTTGCAATGCTCTAAATACGACTTTTGGTATTTGTATTCCTTAGCACACACTACACAACGGAAAATGGATGAACTCATTTTATTTATTATTTTCAAATAGTCACTTTAATTTTTTTACATAAACTTTTATATACACAAATACTATTATAACAATATTTTAGTTTTCAATAGTTTTATTTTTTATCAAAACTAATTTACTTGTTGTTAAAAACTTGTTACTTTTAGATACAAAACTGCACTAATTTAAGATAGAAAAGTTTATGATTTATATAATAATATTTTCAGTATGGTGTTGTATACATAACTTCAATGAGTAGTTTCCAGTGCCAAAGCTACTATTTGTGGTAATAGAAACCCATAGCTTGAAAAAATAAAAAAATTGTAGCAAAACAAATCTCTAAGCTATAAAAAATTAATGTAAACAAACGTTTTTTGCATGTGTATCAACGACAAAAAGCAGAAGCATGCTAAAGCATGCATAAAAAATCCCTACGTTGCAAAAATTTAGCCGCGAAAGAATTTGTCCGTTACAAAAGTTTTATTGCAAACAAATATTGAGGTCAAGTAAAAGCATGCATAAAAAATCCCTACGTTGCAAAATTTAGTTGCGATAGAATTCGTCCGTTACAAAAATTTGATTGCTAGCAAATATTGAGGTCAAGTAGAAGCATGCTAAAGCATGCTTAAAAAAATCCCTACGTTGCAAAAATTTAGCCGCGTAAGAATTTGTCCGTTCCAAAAATTTGATTGCTAGCAAATATTGAGGTCAAGTAGAAGCATGCTAAAGCATGCATAAAAAATCCTTACGTTTGTAACGACACGTTTTCCGCTGGTTGCTGGGGCAGCTCAGCGGAGTCCAGGGTCGTTGATATTGTAGTGTGCCTCATAAGTTGCCACCGCATACCCTTAAACTACTCTTAAATCTATACATACCAACCTAAATAGAGTAGGGTAATTGTGCAAGATCAAATAACGGCATTTACCAAGTGACGCACATCGATTGGAATGCAAGTTAATTGGGGTATGAATATGATAAACACAAACAATAAATTCTACTCAATAAGAATTGTAAATTGAGTGACAAATAGGAATGAGTATAATCACAAACATTCCTATTGGTCAGAATAATTGTAATCAGAGTGATTATTCATATGTCCATAATATCGACAAACACAAATAGAACTTTATCGATAAGTAGAATAAGTAAGAAAGGCTAAATGTAAGTCTCATACATAGTATATAAGGCAATACAAAATTTAATAAAGCAGACTTGAAATCACAAAACGAATCCGGCAGTAACTTGCCTATGTTTTTTATTCTAAGACTCAGGTTAATTCGGCAGTTCCTTTGAACGCCTTACAAATCAGCTGAAACCCTGACAGCTACTAAAAATAACCAAGGGCTATAGGGAAATAATAAACACTACACATTTCACTATAGGGAAATAATAAACACTACACATTTCATGGCGATCCTGCCAACTCGGACCATATTGAATTAATAATCCTACCGAACTGATGTCCAAAGAAATAGATGAAATCTTCGCACGTTGGTCGGCGTACCTAGAAGACAACGGAGAAGAAACAACAAATGTTAATAAGGAAGGAGATAAAAAGAATGCAATAGGAGAATAAACGCATTAAGAGACTTTTCGAGATGGCTTGGTGGACGAACATTCTAAAAGCGATCCCACTAGTTATTGCGGGATACGAAGTAGGAAAGAATGGAAATAACGAAAACAACCAAAATAATGAACAGCTTATAGAATATATGAATACTATAAGAGTACAAGATAAAAATAAAGAGGAAAATTTAAATACTTTCGAAACAGTTATGATAATTACATTAGCATTATTAGTAATTGCCTACATCGTAAGACTAATGTATGCAATACTTAGTAACAGACGATAAAAAGAAAAAGATTTAATACTATTAATAAAGATAATTATACCCAATAATATTAATATACATAAGATTAGTAACATTTAAAGAAAAACAAAAATTCTCGGTACAGTTAAAAATGTTGTTAATGTTATCCAAAATAACACAAACCTTAGTAATTATTATTTTAATCCTATTTATATTACATATCATTTATAGATTTATTAACAATTGTAAAAACAAAAACAATAGCAAAAACAATGATAGCAATAAAATAACAGAAGTATAAAAAAATATATATTTTAACAAATATTCAATATTAATAAGAAAGATTGTTAGATGGAGAAGAATCTCCAGAAATTAACGGGTATATTAAAAAATTTACAGAAAAGTCCAGGAAGGATATATACTGAAAAGACATTAACCTTAAATTAGAAGAAATAAAAACCATAACAAGAGAGTTTGAGATAGCACAAGTTGAAGAAAAAGACGAGGAAAAAGCATCAGCGCTTAAATTAGAATTGAATAATATAATAAAGAAAATTAAAGAATATTTAGTCCAGAACATTACTAAGATAGAAAACATAGACATCAAAATGGCAGCATTTAGTTTAGAAACAGTATCTAAAGCACTCCCACTTTTTGCTGGAAACCAGGAAGAACTAGAAAGTTTTTTGATAACAGCAGAACTCATTGAGAAAACTCTAGCTGAAACAGCAAAACAAGATTTCTTACAATACGTATACCATGCAAAATTGACTTCAGGGGTAAGAACGGCAATAGGTAGCTATGCGAAACCAGAAAATTTCAATGCATTAAAAAAATTGTTACAACAGAGGTACAAAAGTACAAAGACAATTCCAGAGTTACAATCAAAACTAAGCACTATTTACCAAGGGAAAATGTCTGTTAATACATACAAAGAAAGAATAATGACGACAATAGACAACATAAACAAGTTAGGAGTTGAAGAACTTGGTAATGACGCCACAGAAGCAGAGAAAAATGTTATTATCAAATTAAACTCAAAGCTTTCTCTAGATACTTTTAAAAGAGGTATTAATGACAGTTTAAAGACAGCCATTTTCGCAGCTCGCCCAAAGACTTTACAAGACGCGGTAGAACTAGCACTAGAACTAGAAAATGAGAATAAATTAAACAATAATGCGGTAATGCACATTCAAAAGCAACAACATAATAATAATCGAACCAGGCATTACAATAGCAATTTCCGCGAAAGAAATAATTTTGAAAATAACAACAACTCTCGTAGTAGAAACAACAACAACAATTTTAGCAATAATAGAAACAATAATTTTCCTAATAGGTATAATGACAACAACACAAATTTCAACAGAGGCTCCAATTACACTAGGAATGACAATTTCAACAACAATAATTCTCTTAGGAACAACAATCATTTTACAAACAACAATCGTAATAACAATACACCTAGAAACAATAACAACAATAGAAACTACAGAAATAACACAAACAGTAACAACAATAATAACAGTAACAACAACAGAAGATATATACGTACGATACAAGACGAGGGAAACGAGGAAGGCTCGGAATACAGGGATATTCCGGACAGCCAAAATTAAGAGTATTTAAAGTTTCAAATAATAACACAAATTACATAATCGCTAAATACAAAAATAAAGAATTAACATTTCTTGTCGACACAGGAGCCGACATATCGTTATGTCGCACTAGAACAACTTTTGATGATGAACCACTAAATATAGAAAACAGATGCAAATTAACAGGCATCACTAATGAAGAAATATATTCCTTAGGGACAACTGAACTTGAACTTTCATTAGCAGACCAAACATGCAAACACAAATTCCATCTAGTAGATGACAATTTTCCAATAGAGACAGACGGAATAATAGGGAGAGACTTTTTAAGAGAATACTTATGCAAAATAGATTACGAGACATTCACAATTTCTTTGTATACTAATAATGAAACCATAATTCTGCCAATGCAATCAAAAGCATTCGACACATTAAAAATAACTATACCACCACGAACAGAAATCATACAACCATTGAAATTAAACCTTACAGAAGATTGCGTAATACTTAATAATGAATTAAAAAGCGGTATTTTTTTAAGTAATTCAATAGCACCAAAAAACGGAATGACACACATTAAAATTTTAAACACAACAAATGATACACAAATTTTACAGGGCATTAAACTGCATACTGATCCACTAAAAAACTATGACATATTAAATTACACAAATGAAAAAAATGACGAACGTTTTAAACAAATTCTAAATGACTTGCAATTAAATAATACTGATGAATATGCAAAATCAGAATTAATAAACATATTCAGAAGATATCAAAATGTATTTCATTTGGAGAATGAGAAATTAACTGTAAACAATTTTTATAAACAAAACATAGCAGCTTCAGATAACACTCCGGTGTATATAAAAAACTACAGACTACCCCACTCGCACACGGACATAATAAACGAACAAGTACATAAAATGTTACATGATGATATAATAGAACCATCAATTAGCCCCTACAATGCTCCACTTCTTTTGGTACCCAAAAAGAATACAGAAGACAAACGAAAATGGAGACTTGTAGTAGACTTTAGAAAGTTAAATGACAAAATAGTTAATGACAAATTTCCACTAACTAGATTAGAGGATATTTTGGATAAACTAGGAAAAGCTAAATGGTTTTCGACTCTTGACATGACTAGCTCATTTCACCAAATTCAGTTGGACAAGGACTCAAGACCACTTACAGCTTTCTCTACACAACAGGGACACTACCAATTTAAAAGACTACCATTTGGACTTAAAATTTCATCAAACAGTTTTCAGAGAATGCTTACGATAGCACTTTCAGGACTTGATTCAGAAGCTTTTCTTTATGTCGATGACATAATTGTCTATGGATGTAGTTTGAACCATCACAATGAAAATCTTGTCAAAGTTTTAGACAGACTTCAACGATACAACTTAAAACTGAATCCAAAGAAATGTTGTTTTTTGAGACCAGAAGTAGTTTACTTAGGACATTTAATAACAAAGGACGGCGTGAAAACAGATCCAGCTAAATATGAAGTTATTAAAAATTACCCAACACCCAAGAACGCAGACGAAGTTAGACGTTTCGTTGCATTCTGCAACTATTATAGAAAATTCATACCGAATTTTGCGGACATTGCAAAACACTTAAATATGCTATTGAGAAAATTAGTAAAATTTCTATGGACAAATGAATGCCAAAATGCTTTTGATACCCTAAAAGAAAAATTAATGAACCCACCAATTTTGCAGTACCCAAATTTTGACAAACCTTTTATTTTGACGACTGACGCCTCAAACTACGCACTAGGAGCAGTCTTATCACAAGGTGAAATTGGAAAAGATTTACCTATTTCTTACGCAAGTAAATCACTTCAAAAACATGATATGAACAAACCCATCATTGAAAAAGAATTGCTCGCAATTCACTGGGGAATAAATTTCTTCAAACCATATTTATACGGTCAAAAATTCATAGTGGTAACAGACCACAGACCATTGATATCACTATTTTCACATAAGAATCCTTCATCAAAAATGACAAGAATTAGACTAGGTTTAAGCGATTATGACTTCACGATAATTTATAAGAAAGGAAAAATTAACACTAATGCGGACGCATTATCAAGAATAGAAATAAACTCAGACATACTAAAACAAATAATACCGTTGGAAAATGATGAAAAAGAAAAGAGAATTCTAATAAGCACAAGGGCAATGACAAAGAGAAGTGAAAAAGAGGCAAATAAAGTTACAAAAAACGAGGCAAATAACGTTGATGATAATAAAAAAATAGATAAAGCGCACGCGAATAGGAATAACATGGGAAGATGCATCTCTCAGGAGTCTGATCAACTTCTAATATGGGAATGCACATCCATAAATGACGTCAAGAATATGAAGAAATTACAGTTTAATAAATTTGAAAATACAGAGGAAGTCGACATAACAATTGAAAATAATACTGTACACATAGGACGTGACGATAATTCATCGAAACAAGATTCGATTATGAAGAAATCACGTACCCAAAAGAGTAATTATATGAATGAGGGAAGTAACGATAATTCATCAAAACAAGATTTGATTATGAAGAAGTTACATTCCAAGAATAAAGATAATATGCATGCAAGATTCAGCGATAACTCAGCGAAACTAGATTCGATTCTGAGGAAACTGTTATCCAAAATGAGTAAAGAAAATATTAAAGAATTAGCGCTAGCAAAAAATGATATGATATTTAAAATATATACAATCAAGGATTTAAAAGAAGCATATGCAAGGATAAGAATAAACAACAAAAGACCTCAACTAAAAATATTAATATATAACGCCCCAACAAGAATAACAGATGACATACTGAAATATAAACTCATCGATGAATTCCACAATACCACACACGCAGGCCACTTAGGAATAAGAAAAACAATTATTAAATTAAAACAGCGGTACATTTGGAAAAACATGAATAAGATGGTAAAGCAATTCGTAAAATACTGTGACAAATGTAACATAAACAAACAAACCAAACACATTAAAGAACCACTTACATTAACGGACACCCAAAGCAACAGTTTTGAGATAATATCAATTGATACTGTAGGACCTCTTCGTATTTCAAACGGATACCGATACATATTGACAATGCAATGCGAACTAACGAAATTCGTTATTGCTCACCCAATGTCAACAAAAGACGCACTTACAACTGCCAAAACACTAGTAGAACAATTAATTTTGAAATACGGTAAATTTAAAGTGCTCAAATCAGACAACGGGACAGAATTTAAAAACGAACTAATGCGCAACATATGCTCGTTACTTGATATCAAACAAACATTCTCAACCCCTTACCACCATGAAACAATGGGTGCGGTAGAAAGAAATCACAGGGTTCTCAATGAATTCTTGCTTACATCAGCAAACGATTACGAATGGGATAAGTGGATAAATTACTTTACTTTTGCCTACAACACGGCACCACACATAGACACTGGTTACACACCATTTGAATTGGTATATGGTAGATTGCCATGCTTACCATCAGAATTTTATGACACAGAAAATAACAAAATATACAATTATGATGACTATGCAAAAGAGCTGAAACAAAGATTAAAATATTCTTTGAATAGAGCTAAGGAACTTACAGATAAAACAAAAGAGAAAAGAATTATAGAAAATAGATATAGTAATAGTTTAAATCTAAAAATAGGAGATTTAGTTTTAATAAAAGTAGAAAATAGGAAAAAGAATCAAAGCCCGTACAAAGGCCCTTATAAAATAATTAGACATAACGGTGTAAATACTATAATAGACTACCACGGAATTGAAAAAGAATTTCATAATAATCAATTAAAACCATATATAGGCTTTAGAAACAATAATTAGGTATACAATAAACACTAAAAATTATAAGAATACTATTTTTAAAAATTATAAAAATATTAAATACTACATTAAGAATTATGTAAATTATAAAATTATAACTATATTAAGAATTACTTTGTAAAACTATAACATATGTAAATAGAAATTAAGAAGAAAAACACAACACTTAGAAATTAAGAATTATTTTATAAATATTGTCGGTACTATGAATATCAAGAAAAATCAATCCCCTAATTTTTCTCTTAGCGGTGAGGGTGTAGTGTGCCTCATAAGTTGCCACCGCATACCCTTAAACTACTCTTAAATCTATACATACCAACCTAAATAGAGTAGGGTAATTGTGCAAGATCAAATAACGGCATTTACCAAGTGACGCACATCGATTGGAATGCAAGTTAATTGGGGTATGAATATGATAAACACAAACAATAAATTCTACTCAATAAGAATTGTAAATTGAGTGACAAATAGGAATGAGTATAATCACAAACATTCCTATTGGTCAGAATAATTGTAATCAGAGTGATTATTCATATGTCCATAATATCGACAAAGACAAATAGAACTTTATCGATAAGTAGAATAAGTAAGAAAGGCTAAATGTAAGTCTCATACATGGTATATAAGGCAATACAAAATTTAATAAAGCAGACTTGAAATCACAAAACGAATCCGGCAGTAACTTGCCTATGTTTTTTATTCTAAGACTCAGGTTAATTCGGCAGTTCCTTTGAACGCCTTACAAATCAGCTGAAACCCTGACAGCTACTAAAAATAACCAAGGGCTATAGGGAAATAATAAACACTACACATTTCACTATAGGGAAATAATAAACACTACACATTTCAATATATTTGATATATTTTAAAAGAGAAGTCCAGTATATTCACGTTATAATATTATTCTTTATTATTTTACTGAGTTCACAGGATAAATACATTAGTTATTTTTATGTCTCTTATCTTTAATTTTGTACCTAAGGCTACGCTTAGAGCTACACTTCGCGGCCAGGATGGTTGGTAACGCGGTAGAAAACCGGTAGCCAACAGAGGCTGTGGGCCACTAGCGATCACAGTCGGGACGCCTTACTGTGACGGTTGAGAGGGGTTATAAACTCCTCGCCTTCAGCCGTAAAGGAGCGCGCCACCGTCGTGATTAACCCGCCGGCAAGATAAAGGGCTTGCGGGAATTATAAACTCCTCCACAAACACGTTAGCTCACCGTACAGGCAGCTACGACCAACTTAGCAGTCACCGCGGGACGCCTCACTGTGACAGGTTGATAGGGGAATTATAAACTCCTCACCTCCAACCGCAAGTGAGCGCGCCACCGGCGTGATTAACCCGACGGCAAGATAAAGGGTTTGCGGGAATTATAAACTCCTCCACAAACGCGTTAGCTTACCGTACAGGCAGCTACGACCACTCTATACCTGGCCGAAAATAGTGAGTGAATTTCACAAGGCAGGCTGCTTAGGGAATTATAAACTCCTCGCCAAGCGACCTGTCAAGCAAGCACTCACTGCCCAAAGTATGATATTTTATTTGCGGGAATTATAAACTCCTCCACAAATTCAATGTCTTACCTTCAGGCCAGCCACACAGCAACTGCCTTCTGCAGCCAATTGCTCGTGCTTTTATACCTATCGAGCTTGCACACATTTACACACACATGTATGTATGTGAGCATTAATGGCATCAAACCATATGCGGGCTGTGTTTCATTTGTATTAACAGCTGAGCTATCACAGTGCTGATATTACCTGGTTGGGCGTCACCAATCATTCTGCCGTTAAATTTAAATTGTCTTATTTGGATACTTCTTTAAATAGAATTAAAGTTAAATAATGTTAATGTAAATGATTAACGACCATCCTGGTGGGAAAGGAAATAAATAAAATACAGTTTATATTTTAACATCATACAAACGGTTTATAAATGAAAATACTGCAATTTAGGTTATACATGTTCGAAACTAAAAATATATATCGAAATATCATAAGATAAATATTGATAAAAATAAGAAAAATTCAGGGTATAAATGTTTCAAATAGAAAAATCTATTTGTTATAAATGTTCGAAAATAAAAAAATATCGATCCATGAAAATACTAAAGTTTATAAATGTTCGATCAAGTTATGAGAAACGCAATTTATATAACTTCACCTGTTGTTATTTGTGTTGCTAAAATTGAGGCACGATTTTTAGCGTTACACTACCTCCTCCCATTGGACAACGAACGAGAGGCGTGTAGAATTAGTGTGGTATCCACTGTATGTGCACTTGGCCGATGCGCTTGATATAAACAACGTACTGCTGATCCTTGACGTACTTGCGGAAGCGAATTCGGTGGTTATTTGTTTGGTTGGTGATGGCGTGTCGCACGATTTCTTGTAGTTCCACTGGGGCTTGTGGGAGTGTCACGTCTCTCGGTCCTGCTGGTAGTGGTGGTGTCGTCGATATCGCTTTTCCTGGTGCGAGTGGCGGGCCATTCACGCTTCCGGGTGACGTCGAGGTTGAAGACGATGACGAATCTGAGCCTGAATCTGAGGCGGGAGACAACAACGCTGGGATTGATGACCGGCCCGGTGGGGATGTGGCGAATTTAGTGTAGTGAGTTACGTTCTCACTACCGGACCACGTAGTTGGGCTGATATCGGGTGTAGGTGGGCGTGCATCGGATAGTTCCGTTGGAGAAGGTATTGGGATGGTGCGGAGGATGCTCCTCTGTTGCACTGATGCATGTTCAGCACTGCTCATGCGATAGCACCAACCTCGTCCGGG
Source organism: Gymnocheta viridis (assembly GCA_956483585.1). NCBI lineage: Eukaryota > Metazoa > Arthropoda > Insecta > Diptera > Tachinidae > Gymnocheta > Gymnocheta viridis. The sequence continues at coordinate 32,977,860 of OY101443.1, forward strand.
CGTTCTGGGAATGCTCCGGCTACAGGAACCGGTAGTCGGGCTACCCGGGTTCTGTTTCGAGACAGATGTCATGTCGGCCAGGTTGGTGTTGCATTCACCCTTGGCATTCTCCGAGTTCGCCGCAGCAGCAATTCCCGGTGTTGGCTGTGTTATTGGTACTAGAAGCCGGACAATCATGGAGCGCTCGTAGCATTGGAATCCTAAATGTTGGTACTGTTGGTCCCGATATTCGACGGACGCGTGTCCCAATTTTCGGGGTGGGGTGGGGGCATGAAAATTTTCATTCTCCCAATCTAGGGAACATGGTGATGATGGCGGAAACGGTGATGGTGGGGTAGGCGGGCGTATGTCTACTCTACGGTCATCAAAGCCGAAGAAGGTGCGCTGGAGTTCTTCCAGTAGGGTGTCATCGACGAGGTCTGCATCGGCCAAGTTGCAGTGTTGGCGGGGGCTGACTGTGGGTTCAGTGTCGCTTGGTGGGCCGCATGAGTCGGTTAGATCAATGATTTTCGGGGGTGCGGGAATCGGTTGAAACATTCCCTCACCTTCTGCGGCCCGCTGTGTGGGTGCACGTGGTGGTGGGAATTTAGGCTTAATATTTGCCTCTGTTGCCACTCGGAAACAGTAACCTCTTTGTTTTTGGTTGCTTTTAGGAGGTTTGGGGAACCCTTTGATTTCTTCGCTGTGGGTGTTTGCCTCTTGGGTGCGGAGGGTCGACGTTTCCCTTTGCTAGTGCTAGGTACGTCATTGTCCAGGAATATCGTCCGCCTTTTCTCAGCCTTCTTCCGCTCTAAGTTTTGCCGGAATTTTTTCCGCGATCTTTCGAACTTCTTCTGATCGGCGCTCATCCTTCTTATAATTGCAGGGTTTCGGTTGGGCAGGGGTATCTGTCAAGAAGAAAAGAAAAAAGAAGGCAAAGGTGTTACTGAGTCAATCGTGGTATTCTTTTAAATCGCTAACGTGAGCGGTGCGTAAATCACTACTGTTCTCCCCTGAAATCTTTACAATTACTAGTGACATAAATTCTTTCACGGTATATAGCCCCTCAAACATAGGTGCGAGCTTTGCTGTGAAGTTCTCAATTGCTTTTGAGAGGGGGTGCTGGCGTACTAAAACTTTCTCTCCAATCTTCGGCTTCCATCGGCGTCGACGCAAGTTATAATATTTCTGTAGTGATTGCGACGCCTTTTCCAGGTTACGTCGAACGATTTTGAATACTTCCTGGAGTTCGTTGGCTCTTGCCTCTGGTACAAGGTTGCTGGCTCCAGTGCCTAGGGTCACTTGGTCGTACAACGCGTTTGGCAGGCGAGGTTCTCGACCTTGTGTGAGATAGGCGGGTGAGTATCCCGTTGACTCAGCGACGCTAGTGTTAATGGCCAACATGATCTCTGGTAACCATTCGTCCCAAGAATTATGACGTTGACCCGTAAATTGTGCCATTATGGTCTTGATGGTACGATTAGCTCTTTCCGTCGGGATCTCATGTGGGCAGTATGGAGCCGTGAATTGCTGTCGGGTGCCATGTATTTCTAGGCATCTCCTAAATATGCGGGATGTAAACTGGCTCCCATTGTCGGTTATGATTATGAGTTCAGCCACTTGAGTGACAAGTGATCGGTTACAACCACAAATTCATACCCCTCTAGATAGGGTCTCATTTTACGGATTCCCCAGACAATGGCCAGACATTCCTTTTCGGTAACCGAATAATTTTTCTCAGCTCCATTCAAGTGCCAACTCGCGTAGGCTATCACTCGTTCTGTGTCGTCTAGGGTCTGCGTCAATATCGCGCCCAATCCATACTCGCTAGCATCAGTTTGGAGCACAAAAGTCTTGGTGAAGTCGGGGCAGGCTAACACCGGGGCCTTCGTGAGTTTCTCTTTAAGTCGGAGGAAAGCGTTTTGTTGTTCTTCTCCCCACTTCCAATGTCTACCATTTTTTGGGTTAACGGCTTAGATATTGCCGCAAAGTCCGACACAAATCGTCGGTACCAGGACGTGATTCCCAGGAAACGTCGCACCTCTTTTACACTGCTGGGGAGAGTCATCTCGGTGATGGCCGCTATTTTATCGGGGTCAGTCTGGATCCCATTTTGTGTTATGACGTGGCCCAAATATTTTGTTTCTGCCTTAAAAAACTCGCACTTTTCCGGGTTGATTCTCAAATTTGCCATACGTAGGCGACGAAATACTTCTTTGAGGTTCTTCATGTGGTCTTCGAACGTGGCGCCGATGACAATTATATCATCGAAATAGGCAAACGCATGTGGTTCCATTTCGGGTCCGATTACGCTATCTAGTGCTCGTTGGAATGTGGCAGGAGCCGACTGTAGCCCAAAAGGCATCACGCGCCACTGGAAGAGTCCCCTCCCGTTGACAGCGAAGGCCGTATATTTTTTACTTTCTTCTTCTAGCGGGATTTGCCGGTACCCATCCTTAAGATCCAAGCTACTGATAAACTTCGCATTTCTCAGCCGATTTAGGATCGTATCGATACGGGGTAGGGGGTACGCATCAGGTATTGAACGGGCGTTGAGCTGGCGGAAGTCCATACACGTCCGCCACGTACCATTCTTTTTCTTTACGAGGGTAATAGGAAAACTATATGGGCTTCGCGATGGTTCGATGTACCCTTGCGAAATGAGCTTGTTTACTTCAGCGTCGATGATGGCCTGCATGGCTGGGTTCCGCTGCGCATACCTGAGTTTCACGGGCCGATCATCTTTCATGACTATCCGATGTTTCGCCACGTTGAACAAACCCTTAATAGATTGAAATTTTGGCAGCTCTGTTTCCACGAAGCGCTTGGCGGGCCTACTATCGGTTAGGTTTACATCTTTAGATATATTAATAATACTGCTTACCTGTGCCTGATGCCGACGATTGCTATAGTTTCCTTCTAGATGGTGTGCTGGGGGTATTGGACACTTGGCCACCAGGCCCGCACACGAAAACACGGCGTTAAACCGCTGTAGGAAGTCCAGCCCCAGGATCACGTCTTCCATGGCCTCCTCCATTATGAGAAAAGTACACTGCGTTGTTATTCTGCCCAAAGTTACTGACATCGTCACAGCCTGTGTTAAGATTTTTTTTGTACCATCCGCCAGAAATACTTCAATGTTAGTTGGAGCATAGATGGGGGTCAGTGTGATCTGTTTCAGTTGTTTCGGTGAAATGAAGCTCCTCGTGGCCCCCGTATCAATGATGGTAGTTACGAGTTGACCTTTAATGAGTATATTCGCCTTTAATTTTTCATCTTCCCATATCAGGCGTGTATTAGTTTTCCCGGACGAAACTTTTGAAGCGGGCCCATGGGGTGATAAGTTCTCCTTCTTCCCCCTTCCTCGCATCATTCGATGATGATCTCCTCGGTTAGGTTGTGCAGAGTTTGGGATACTTTCCAACTCGTCGGCGAGCTGCATCAACTCGCTAAGCGTTGTAAAGTCCTTCCTACGAATGTACCACTGGTAGTCTGAATGGGTATTACGAAATATACGCTCCAGTTTCTGTTCTTCGTTGAGGTTCGTATGCCGCATGAGGCATTGCAGTGCCAGAACATAATCTTTGAAAGACTCCCGAGGGCGTTGAATGCGCTTTCGAATCTCGTCCTCTAATTTATCAAAATACCGGGGCGGCAGGAAGAATGCTAGAAAATCCTTTCTGAATGTTGTCCAGTCTTTCCAGCTTTTATTGTTGTTACGGAACCAAACTATCGCTCGGTCCCGCAAGACCTCTGGCATCACCCGTGGTAGTTGGTCGCGATTGATATTATACATATCTGCTAGCTCTTCAACGCGTTCTACAAAGCCCAAGGGGTCTTTACCGCTGTCGTATTTCACGCCCCATCGTCGGACACTCTCGATGACACCAATACGTTCGTCGTGGTGAGGGGGTGTAGGGTTAGACACCGGCGCAACTGGGCCGTTCGCTGCCGCACGGGACTCCAATTCTTTTACGGCGAGAGTCGTGGACGCCATAGTCGGCTCGGCCTGGCATCTTTCCCCCTTTATCGGTGACGCTGGTGTTAAACACACTTTTATCGCAGACGAGGTGCTTGGCGCAGTGCCGAGGTTGGCCTCATGTTGTACCTGTAACTCCAGGAGTTCTTTCAGCCGGTCAGCTCCATGTTCACCGGCCAAAAACTTCGCCAATCTTTTGCGTAGGTCTTCTACGTTGCCCACAGAGTCCTGGCCGTACTTTATTAAGTACTTCACCAAGTCATCCTTTTTCAAGCTGTACACCCAAGATGTCTTCAACATTTTCACTGGTAAATCTGGTGCAGTAGTATAGAGGGAGTATCTGAGGTGAATGTAATCGCTATAATCGGCTCCAACACAACACTGTTATCAGAAAATGTTGTTGTTTTTTCACTATCTACAACAAATAAGATATATTTTTATTTGCTCTTTTTTTACTTTATTAAAAGTTTGCATGAAAAAAAATTCTTTTGCTTTTTTTATACTTAAGCTAGGTACTCTGTTCATCATTTCGTGCGAACTGCTGTCAAAAGTCCATATAAAAAAATTCATGCGAAATAATTGAAAAAAAAATGACCGAAGTTGTACTCTGTTCATCTTGTGGAAACATACGAAATGTTTCTGGCAGCATTATTTTTTCAACCACAAAATGTTTCTGGCAACATATTTTCCAACTGCGAAATAATGTAAGCACCACTTATTTCGTACGGAATTTCAAACAACAGCTGATCATATATTACTTGCGTTGTGGTTTTAATTTTAAGTTTGCTGCGCAGAAATCTTTAAAATAATGGAAAGTAGTCAAAATATAACAAAAATTGAAAAGGATATAATTAAATTTAGTGACACAGAGAAGCGTCTACTTATATCAGCTATAAAAAAAGGAAAAATATTTGGGATAAGTCACATAAGCTACATTCTAACCGCAACGCTATACGAGCATCGTGGAGGGAATTTGCTAAGGAAATTGGAAAACCCGGTAAGTAGTAGGATAGATATTAATGTGAATATGATGTAACTTCTCCAATATAATTTATACACTACGAAGATGAAGCATGTAAGCAAACCTGGAGGAGCATTCTGGACAGCAAACGTTATTACAAACAAAAACGGAACGTGACAAAAAAATCCGGAAGTGGATGCGACCTAGAATTTTTCTCCGACGAATCTCAAGATCCGTGGGAGTTTTCTGAGGACCTTGAATTTATGACCGAGGCGTCGGAGCTAAGAACGTAAGTATTATTGTCATAAAATTTTGTTGCTTTTATATCACTTACATTCTTCATGAAAATTTTGTTTTCAGAACCAGTTGCTCAGAAGTGCTAGTAGCTAGTAGTGTTCGGGGTAGAGGTGCTCGGGTAAGGGGTGTTAGGCTGGTGGTATTCGAGAGGTTAATGCTCGGTTGGGGGTGACCGGATAGGAGGCGCTCGGACAGACAGAAATTTTCATAGTCACACACATAGTTTGTTAAAAAAATTGTTAAATGAAGAATGCAATCTTTACATACATGCATGAACCACCGGGTTGAATGGAAAAAGTATTCCAGAAGCCCTTTAAAGATACTACTCATGGGTAAAACCGAATCAAAATTAGAAAAACCAAATGCAAATGTAATTAATAATTTAGAAATTATTGACCATACTTAGGAAATTAACTCACTATGTACACCTATATTAATAATAATATTAATATCAGCAATAAGATATGCAAATGAGTTAGATAAAATCTAAATAATTTTTCTAGTTATTAATTTTTTAATGACTGGAAAGCTATTTGAAATAAAGCTAGAAAAACAACATTTTGAACGTTCATACAAATGTCTAAACATTGATAGACAAACTAAGGACGAAACTATTCAACATCATTTTCAGAATCTTCTTAAAGGCCTAGAAGAAATAAGAGTCTTATTTAACGTACATTACAATACTTACAGTAGCTCATCAAACTGCAGCCGATGCATTTTTACTGGATTTAAAAAATCGGGTCTTCAAAACAGCCGATTAAAAATCCTTCTATTGAAAGTAAACCTTATAATATAATTATTTCAAACACTAAACCCACAATGTTTCAAACGTAGAATTTTTGAATACAGCTTGGTAAATCCGAGAACTTAAGTAGTAGGGAATTGTATGTCTGGCAACCATTAAAATTCTCAAATTTCAGCAATTAAAATTTAAAATTTTAATTGCAAATTGTGTGTTAATGGGTTTGGAGGCATGCTTTGATTAGTTTGTGTGTGTGTGTGTGAATGTGCGGGCGAGATATTTTTTGTTTATATTTTGTGTGTGTTTATTTAAGGGATATTGATTTCAGTTGTTGTGAATTTTTTGTGTCTGTCCGTTAGTAATGATTTGAGCTGGTGTGTGGTTTGCTTGTTTGTCTGTCCGTTAGAATAGATTTGAGTTGTTGGTGTGGTTTACTTGTTGTGTCTGTCCGTGGGATCTTTTGTCTGTCCGTGAGAATTGATTTCAGCTGGTATCTTGTTTAGTTGTTTGTATCTGTCCGTGGGAATTTCTGTCTATCTGTCCGTTGAATTTATGGGTAATTAAAATTTAAAAATTTTGGTAATTAACACTATGTTTAATGGGGTAATAAGAAATAATGAGTTTTTTGTCTGTCCATTCCGTCCGTCCTTTTGTGTGGGTGTGTTGATTCCATCCGATCATATGGACATAATTTTGTTAATGGTGGGGAGGAGGATGGTTAAGTTTTTTGTTTGCATTTATTTAGTGTATGTGTGTGTGTGTTGTTCTTTATACATACATTTTAGCATGTTTGCCTTTTCGACCGTCCGTTCTTCCAACTGGTCGTATTTTTCAACTGTATGTCTTTTCAAGCGTCCGTCGTTTGGTGGACAATGTGTATACATATATACATTCGGTATATGGATATTTGAGTATGCGTAGGGAGATGTTAAATTCTTTTCGATGTTTGCGTGTGCAATCGTATTCATATTTTGTTAGCTGTTTTGTTTACATTAGTTTTTTGTCAAGTACAGGATACTAAACAAAAAAATTGTGTGGATATATAATTTTAGAAATTATATACATATTTGTTTTGTGTATGCTTCTGCTTGACATCACAATTTTTTCTTAAAGTTTTGCTTGATATACTTACATAAATTTTTTGTCAACTAGAATTTTTTTTGTCGCAAATATTCGCATAATCGTTTGAATTTCTGGTTGTGGTTTGTATTTGAAATAAAAAACACTTGTATAATTTTTTATGCTATTATTTATTTATTGTTTAATGTATGATAGAATTTTATAATAATTCATGTATTTTTAAAGGAAAATATTGTAAAAAGGGATAGTTCATTTTAGGCAAGATTTTTCTTTTGTTAGTAAAAGAGCATTTCTTAATGCGCAAACACCAAATGTGTGATAATTACAATAGAAACACTCGGGGTATTTAATTTCCATTTGCTTAAAGTTGATGCAGCCAAATTCCTCTATGTTAAAAACTCTTTTTCGGAGTATTTTTTCTAGCCATTGTCTCTTTTCTTCTCCTTTAACATATATTTTAGAATAGCGTACACTAGCTTTTAAAAATGTGTAAACACTTTTAAATGAAACTGATCCATCGTCCCAGTATAAGTGATGATAGTTTTTTGTTAACCAATTTGCTTCTCTCTGCTTTTTTTCTGACAAACATTGGAAATCGTATGGAGGTTTTATGATGAAATTAATGTAATCATTATTGTTGAAAACAACTGCTGCTTCTTTTGGGATGAAATCATTCGAATTACTTTTGAAACCTTGCAAGTCTATGAAAACAATATTGTCATTCATATTATTAAATTTATAAGACTTTTCGAGCATGTCCTTTTTAGAATATATTCAATTATGCGATCATGAATAAGAATACAGTAAGCTGATGTCTTTGATGGAATATTTGTTGCTGTTTCAAATTCAATTTTTATATCAATTGGTCCGCTGTTGAGTGATTCGTTTTGATGGGTTACATCTACTACAATAATCGGTGCATTATTTTTAAACTCTTGAGCAGTTAGAAGCGGTTGAGGTTCTCTTATGTAGTAGCTCTGTTGAAATCTTAGATACATATCGTATAGAATTGCATAGCGCTCATTCTTAAATTTTATATTTAGATCATCATATGGGTATGATACTGAATTTAAATGTACTTTTAAATTACTGAGGTCACAATGAACAAATTTATTATCGCGTTGAAAAGCAACAAATACAAAACGAGGTCGTTCTCTATTTGCAGCCAGTTTAACGTTCCATATATGGCTAGTTCCTGTATTTAGTTGAGGATTAATAAGACAATCCCAACTACGAAATGCCATCGGTATAGAAGCACTACTATTAATAACTTTAATCATATTCAATTTGCTAAGATCAGACAATTGTACATGTGGAATTCTCCATGAGATGAGTGAAATTGTAAGTTTTGCTTTTTCAGTAGAAACACTAGAGTGTACTAGATCTTCATCGCTCTTATTACGTAAGAGTGTCAATTCATGTTTACTATTTAGGATAATTTTATTGTAGTCTTCAGCGTATCCTAAAAACATTTTTAATGGTACATAGAAATTGAAATATCCATTTACAAGTTTCACATCGTCAATTTTATTCCATCCAGCATTCTGCATCCCATTGCTTTCCGTCGGTGTTAAGGAAACTAAATTTTTGATAGTGGCTCCTAAATCTCTTGTATGATCAATCTCAATACCGTTAAGTTCATATCTCATGAAAAAGATATGCGACAAAGTTGTTTTTTAATTTAAAATTTTCTGTAGATTTGGAGGTTTTCTCATCTACAACAGATCCTTCCACATATATATAACTTTCACTAGGTAAAACATACAAATCTTGATTTTGTATTGAAATGCGTATTTCATCATTATTGTTGTAAGATTGTAGGTATGGCACATATGTATGATAGTCCTTTTTGATTATATTTTCATCAGATAATGTCTTATCCAAGACATTTATTATGGAACTCATTTTGTCTTCAGTTTAAAATTGAGAGACTTTAGAAAATTTTTATTTGTTGTTGTCAACGTTTTTTCATGAACTAATCTTTTTAATTGTGGTTTAGGCTGTGATAATGGTTTAGGATTGTATGTTGTTGCTGTTGTTATATTTTTCGATATGTTGTATATCAACATTATTTAGTTGGTCTTAAATGAATTCTTATTGTTATTTCCTCTCCTCGAAAATTAATTAAATCGCCGTACTGATCAACTACTCCTAACGTTAGTGAACCTACCTCTCTGGAGTTCACAGGTAAATAAATGAGGTTTCTAGTAATCTCAGCTATTTTATAGCCTGGAGGCACATTATTCGGAAACTCGTGTAGTGTATGCGATTTGGAATTGTTCATATATGTATTAACAGTGATACTACTTTCAATTCGTAATAGATTCACTTTGAAAATATTAACTGGAAGATCTGAATAACGATCTTCGTTTGGAGTTAGGATTTTACCGTTGAATCCTAAGAGTTTTCCTAAGTATTTTTCTTATTGAAATATATGGGATCCTTAGAGCTATTAACTTTAACCTGCATTGTGTTATTATTGGCTTCTATAAAAATTTTATTTTCTCTACTATAACGTTTGTATTCTTCCTCTATATAATTACCTATGTTATTCAATTCATAAGATCCAATTGGTATTTCAATCACATTTGCACCTATATGAAACAAATTGTTATAGACATCAACATTTGGAATGCTATTATACGAATGAAAATCAGTTAGAGCACATTCATATGCCCCATTTAACTCAATAGGAGGAAAGTAATTAGCAGATAACTCTGATGAGTTGGAGCTCAGAGTAAGTGTTATTGACATTATGCCTGCTTGATTGTAAATAAATAAAGTTTAACACACAATATGGTTTATAAAAATCATTTTTATTTTAATTTAATCTTTTTTGTTTTGAATTTAAGTTATAATCTGTAATACTAAATACAATAATTCTTAATACAATAATTCTAAATATTTTGTTTCAACTATAATATTTCATCTTTACTTATCCAAGAATTGTGTTCGTTACTTAATCCTAACCACTTAACATACGCTTTATCTCCTTTAGTTTTAATAATCTTTTCAACTAGATATGTATTTGGAAATCTAGTTTTTGAGAGTTCTTCATCGTAAAAACCACCTTGAATGAGATTACCACGATAATCCTCTAATATGTATGTTGCAGGATATGTATTTTGAATTGTTTTAATAGTGAAAATTTCTGTTGCCCAATTTGGAGTATAACCTTTTTCAAATGTATGTTTGTATTTGCTTATGCGCACATGATCTCCAACATTAAATTTCGAGATTTTATACATCTTCAAATGACTGTATACTGTATTTAATAATTTTTTCTCATTTGTTGAGTTGACTTTGTGAAAATTTTGGTGGTACGATGAACTTTACTGTTGTATGCTTTTAGTAGATCTTTGTAGATATCCAACCAGTTATACGAACCATTAAAACTAAATTCTTTCCACATCATCCCTTTTAATGTTCTATTAAATCGTTCTACTATTGATGCTTTCATTGTGCTATACGTTGAATAGTGATTAATGTTGTGCTTAGCAAAGTTTTTATTAAAAAAATTCTTTACCATCGTCTGTTTGTAGGTTTTTTGGTACTCTTCCCAATTGAAAAATATCTACCCCATTGCTTGTGTTGTTTCAAGTGCAGTTTTTGTTTTCAGCGGTACTGCCCATGCATATTTTGAGAATGCATCAATTACGGTTAACAAAAATCTATAATTTTTATTGTATATAGTGTAATTTCCCATTTCAACTAAATCAGCTTGACAGGGATCATCTATTCCTTTCATCACAACTCTACGATGTGCAAAATATTTTCGAGCTTGTTTATGGAGTTCGTTAACTAGATTTCTTTTTGAAGACATGTTTATAGTTTTAAGAATTGTGTTGGATGCGTTGTAATCTGCTTGATGAACTTTTACTTATTAATACCAACGTGTAATTTTCCCATTATAAATCTTTTCATTTAACTTTTCTTTTGTAGACTCTCAACAAATCTTTGTAGATAACCATCTTCCAAAAATGTTTTGATTTTGGAAATGTTTTCCTCAATTTTCTTATTCTCTTCCAACTGTAATATTATTGCCTGTTGTAGCACTTCGATTTGAGTTCTTAGAGTATTACGTGTGTTGTTGTTATTTTCCTTAAAGTATTTTAATAGCTTGTATTCCATTTCTTCGATTTGAGTTTGCAGAAACAATTTATTGATAACATCGTTTTCCTCCACAGCCTTTGCAACATTTTTGATTCTTTTGTTTTGGACATCAATATTGTTGTTCGTATCCATAAAGAACCCCAACACTTTAGGAGCATTTTTCATTGAAATTATACCGCTTGTGTCGTTTAAATAACGTCCAAACTTATCAACAGACATACTTCATTCATCTAATTTATTCTATTATATTATCTTCGCGTAATTCTTCAATAATTGATACAATCTCGTTATTATGAATAGTATGACCTGCAGCTTGTGATGCTAGCAGTAGTCGAAGGCGATCTACTAACTCATTGGGATCGTCCTAGTATATATAGTTTGGCTTATGGAGGTTAAGCTGCATCAATCCATCACCTAAATAACTAGCTTTAGGTTCAGCTCCCGTTGATTGAGATAAATTATTTCCATTTTTCTCCGTAAACAATTTCTTAATAATATTTTTATATTTATATGCTTTCGTTCCCTTTATTTGACCATCAGGCTCTCTTCTATACGCATTGGTACTAATTAAAATTTTTTTATAGATTTCGAGTTCAAATTTATCGTAGTTTTTTTGGTATTTTTTGAAACAACAAAGAAAATAGACCTGGTGTTAGAGCCCATATTTGACCCCCAACATGTATTTTGTCTTTATTTAGTTTGAGACTACTATTACCGAATTTCCATTCATTAAATAAATCTTTATGTGGACCATAGTTAGTATCTAATTCATTTCTTCCTTCCACGACTGATAAGTCAGTATAACTCTCTTCAATATTTGAATTTTGGGAGTAAAAATCGTCATCATCATTATCACTATTATTATCACCATTAGGATCATTAAGTGAGTTGCTGGTGTCAAATGTTGTATCTTCTACAAGTTTCTTTGGTGTGCTTGTCTCCATCTTAATTGATGGTTTCTTAAGATGAGAACTGTTATTATGTTCAATTTCTGTTTTCATCTCATTCTTTTCTTTTTTGATAATTCTATTGGTATTCTTAGTCTTATATATAAATCCTTTTAAAGGGTCTGTTATAGGTTTAAATGTATCTCTTAGTTGTTCATGTGTGTCTATTTCATTGGTTTTTATACTACGGAGCTTTTTCTTCACCACCAACTCTTTTAAAATTTTTGATTCCATTTTTCAGCTATAATATTAGATCAGATTATTAGGTACCAGATCAGCTTACCAGCTATCAGATCAGGTTATCAGATCAGCTTATCAGCTATCAGATTATGTTATCAGATCAGATTATTAGGTATCAGATCAGCTTATCAGGTATCAGATCAGCTTATCAGGTATGAGATCAGCTTACCAGATCAGATTATTAAGTATCAGATCAGCTTATCAGATATCAGATCAGATTATTGGGTATCAGATCAGCTTATCAGGTATCAGATCAGATTATGTATATTAAATATTTAAAGATATATGTAGATGTATTATGTTTAAAGTCAGATTATATAATAGTTTTTTCTTTTATGTAGACTAATTTATATCGTTATGAAATAGTCGAATAATTTTCTATAGCGACCATTGTTTAATTCATTATCTTTGCTTATCATCAAAAATCCATATTTTTCTTTACAACATTCTCTACAAATTTGCTGAAACTTTTCAAAATTCATGTCGCTGGCAACATGATCCCTATAAACGTGCTTCGTCTCATCTTGTTTAAACATTATAATTACATTTGCATTGTTTCTTATTAAATGCTTGGGAATTCTGGTATAAGTTTGACACAAGTAGAATGAATCAACATCTCTATGTCGTCCCATACAAAAATAAGCCCGTGTATTATTTTGCTTCTCACATGCAACATCGTCAAATATCATAATTGAATTAGTTTTAGCTTCCTTAGGGGGAATAACCGCTTCATTATCGGAAAATGTATGATAACCCATTCCTTTAATTGGCGAAATTAATCTCTTCAAGTACTCATATTTCGGTTGATATAGGGATTTTTAGTATAAATAGATATTTTCAAACTTGAGTCCATTAGGACTCTCTAGCAAGCTAACATTAGTCTTTCCACAATTCGATGGTCCAACTATTAGAGCACGAATAGAGTTTGGTAAGAGGGAACTATGTTTTATTTTTGATCTGATGTTCGAAGAATCATCAGTATTACGAATCAAAATATTTTTGTGTTGTACAGGTACAGTAGATAAAATAATAAATAATCTTCCTGTTGAACTTCATCTTCCTGGATATCAGTACTGTGGACCTGGAACAAAACTACAAAAACGTTTAGATCGAGGTGATCAAGGAATTAGTTTATTGGACTCTGATGCAAAAGTCACGAGATATCTTATTCGAAAAATAAGGATTTAAATATTAGACATTAAGCTGATAAAATTCTTGAAAATAAAGCTTGGAAACGAGTTTTGTCAAACGATAGCAGTCTTGCAGAAAAATCATTTGCATACATGATTACTAACGCAATGAAAGCTAAACCAAAATTTGGTATGGGTGTGAATAAGAAGAAAAATTTTATAAAAACCAAATTAGATGGGAAAAAACTGTTCAGTACGACAATTAGAGCTGCAACAAAAATATTAAAAAAGGAAAAACCTCTTGACATTAACTCTGCCATTAGAATCGCTCGTAGAACTATTAACAAATCATTAAAAGGAAGAAAATCCCAAGCTATAATACCACGCATAATAAATGTTCCGAAAACTGGTGGTTTTTTACTCCTAATACCGATTTTAACTGCTCTGGGTGCAATTGGAAGTCTAGCCACTGGAGGTGCTGCTATAGGTAAGGCCGTAAATGCAACAAAGAATGCGAAAAATCAACTTGATGAAGCAACTAGACATAATAAAGCAATGGAATCGATAGCTGTCGGGAAAGGACTTTACCTAAAACCACATAAAAAGGGTTATGGCTTAGTTTGCAAAGAACAGACAAAAAACTCTTAGAAATGCTACCTAATAGACCACTATCAAAAGTCGACTTGAAGAATTTTTCAATCAAAATTCCATATTTTAGAGGAGTTTTCATGTTAGACTCACTACTAAAACTACCAAAGAAAATAGAATGAGGAATAATCAATTTAGATACATCAACAGGACCTGTTACACATTGGGTAGCATATTATAAAAACATTAATGAGAAAGAATATTTCGACAGTTTTGGAAACTAACAACCTCCTTCCGAAGTACTCAAATATCTGGGCACAAATATAAAAAAACTATAATCAATATCAGAATTTTAATACATTTAACTGTGGCCACCTATGTCTTAAATTTCTTTATGATATAACTGAAAAGATTAAATAAAAACACAACCACATATATTTTATAAAACTCTATAACGCCTTTTTTTATTTATTTATAATTTACTACACAGAATTAATTTATTTTACTGCCAAATAGGATATTGAACATTTGGAATTAAAAATTCATCCATCTCACTCTCAAGGATTAAGTTTTGTTCTTCTTCTCTGCATAGTCGAAATGATCCACGCGAGAGATCCTTGATTTCTTCATCTGTTAAAGCGTTATATCTTTTAGGTAGAAACATTATCTTGTTTTCCAACTCAACTTTTAGTGTTGGTCCATATTTTGTTGTTACCCGTCTTATATTTAGAATAGGATATTTAATTGCTGTATCTAGATCTCTTATGATGTTCATGGAATACAATTTTTTTCTTTTATTTTTTTTTTGCCGAGTCCATTTTTAGAGATCGTTTCACAGTGAATATTTGATGAAAAGTGATCTTGAAAGCAGCGATGATGATTGCAAGAAGCCTAACTGAAAATTAGTGAAATAATGTACATATATGCTCATCGCTCTCCCACCAAAAAGAATGAGTAGAGCAATCCTTTACTCCTACATAAATAAATATGTATTACGATATATGTATATAGTATAAAAAACTGGTGCGATGAAGGTACATAAGGCTTAGGAATTTCCAGACAATTGTTAGTAAAAAAAAAGTACTTAAACAAAATGAGTGAAATCAGAAATATTATACAAAATTTTTTGCTAAACTGTGAAAATTTAATGCTCTATGAGCATAAAAATGCATACAATGCTTCATGTCCATTCTGGACGAGAATACGGACTATGGAGTAGTCGATGGGGAGGATGGGGATGAAGAAACCCACTTTAGAAGCTGTCCCTGGTATGATCCAGAATGTGAGGAGGGGCCTGACACGTGCCGATGCACAATTTTTCATTTGAGAAAAAAAGTTGTTTTAAATATAATAGAATTCTATTATAAATTATATTTTTATTGAATTGAAATAAATTAAAAATTAATATACAGACATATGTAAATAAGCAAAAAACTTGACAAGATTTTTTTTATTTTTTTTTATCCAGCTAAGTACAGCCAATAGGGCAACAAAGTGAAAATTTTTCTGGTTCCTGTTTAACAATAGATAATAAATTGCGAAAAATAAAACAAGATTGTATTAGTTTTTTATTTATCAATAACATTTTTATTACTAGGTATTATTTAATTTTAACTAACAAACCAATTTTTCTTAAAACCAAACATTTAGTTATTTTCCTTACATAGATAGAAACAACTTACATTTATATAAGTTATGTTTATTCTAATTGGTTTTCATTAAAAAAAAGAATATTTTATTCCTTTTTTTCTTTTATTAAATTTTATTACTTATTTGTTTGACATCAACTTAAGAACTAACTTAAAATAATTACAAAACATTAAATGAAACTGTTTTCGATGGCGTGATCACCTGGATTTTGCTGAGCTTGTGGCATGTGCCGGAAGTTGCTTAAATTTCGCTTTAATTTTGTGCAACTTACTTTCCCATGGTTTGTTGTGTGTTTTTATGAAAACTGCTGAATAGGATTTTTTTACAATTTATGTATGTCTGCTTGTAATATTGCATTAGCTTTTGCAATATTAACTCCTCCCTTCTCAAAAGCTAACGTATTCGTTGGCATGATCTTTTCTTCAGGAATTATGTTCTCTTTTGCAGGTGTTTTCTTCTTGAGCTTCCATGATGCGTATGAGAGCATAGCAGTAAGTATTGCAAATGCAATTAAGGTAATTGAATTAAGGGTTAGGCTAATTTTATTATTCGTGTCAATTTTGGAAATTTTTTTCCTGTTTATAAATTCAAGATCTTTAATCATTTCCAAAGAAAGGATCTCTTCCAGATCAGTTTTTTCCGATTGTTGTTGAAATACTGCTGGCAGTGGTTCAGAATATATTTCTTCACGTATAAAAAATATTTTATCCTCAATCCTTATTGTGGAGTTATGATGTTTTATAATGAAAGTTCCAGCTAGTGGGAATTGCTGCCCATCGATTTCTATTGTACCATTGAAATTATTGAGAAGAAGTATACCTGGGTAAATTTCCTCGGCTTCCGATATGTGATCAGCGTTTGTGCGTGTACAGTTTGCTAATTGACTTCTTACGAGTTTACTTATACAATTATTTTGGCTTAATTCTACTAAATTATTTTTATTACAGATTGCTTTTTTATTGTATTCTTTACATTTTGTTTTAATTCCAAATATCTTTTTGTTACAATTCAAAATTTTATCATAATCAATTTTGTTAATTTTATTATTCGATTTTACAGATTTGAGGGATAAGATTTCACATTCTTCTTTTTCGGTTGTAGGCAAACTCAATATATAAATTATCATAGTGCCATTTGCGGCTATGCTTACATCTGTGAACTCTAATTCTTCTTCAACATTAATATAGGGTATGCCTTCATGTTTAACAATTTTTTCTATGGTTTCTATTTCTATACTTGATAATATAAAGGAGTTAACAACACTGGATTTAGCCCAATGTAAAGCATATTCAATATTTAAAAGTTCTTCTTTAATAAGTTGAATTTGGTATTTTACCTTTAGACTTACTTCTAACTTATTATCTAAACTGACAACTTTCATAATTTGATTAGTTCTTTCGGTTTGTTCATTTATCTTTTTTATCAATTCCTTATTTATTATTATCTGATTATCGTTATTTTCATTTAAGGTTTCCAAATTTTTAGTTATAATTTCTAAATCACGGTGGTCGGGGCTTCCTGCGACCCATTTCCACGCTGAGCCTATAAAGTCAAGTGATCGCTTTTCTTTGGTTCTAGGAGAGATTTTTGCAATTAAAGTCCGAATTTGGAGAATTTCATGTTTTAGGAAAGGATATAACGGATGAGTTATATTAATGGTATTTCTAATTGTGTTTTCTATTTTAGTAGTCAGTTCCGCGTATTCTTCTAGGTTTATTACGTGAATTATTTTAAAAGTTCCGTCCTGTACCCTTGCGGTATCGTCCTTTAAAGTAATAAGTTGCGAATTCGTGTAATCAAATATTTGAAACTCCGCGTACACGGCGTGCAAAATAAGTCTGCAAAATTAACATTTATTTTTAATAATTAAATGGTTAATTATTCGATTTCTTTTTATTTATTTTCAATATTTCCTACCTTAATATGAATATCGTACGCTTATAGCATATTGCTCGATATTTTCTTATATATTTCTTAATAGTTTCATACTTTTTCCTATATGTTTCCTTTAAAGATTTTTCCTATATTTATTTTTATTTTTCTTAGTGTCTATACGTATTTATATTATTGTTCCTTTTATTATCTTTTTATTTTTATTTAATTCCCTCTTTTTCCATTTTCTTAAATTTAATTTCTAATGTGAGACTTATGCACTATTCGTCCTGATTCTGTCAATATTGTATCTCCCTGGTCATATTTTACAGTCTCTTCTTTATATCTAGGTGTAAGCTTATTACCTATTCTCTTATTATTTCTTACAAATATTTTGTCATTTGGGTAGTATGCACGATATGGGGTTCTTTTCTTATTGTGAAATTCTAGGTCTTGGTTTTGTTTTTCTAAAAGTCTATTAATGGTGTCCTGTCGGTCTTTCTCAATTTGTTCCGGGTCTGTACTTACAGTTCGGCCAAAAAATGCTTCAACTGGTTTCTTCTTGATCGTAGAGTGTATAGAAAAATTATATTTGTAAAGTGATCTAAACAATAATTCCTCGAAATTTCTATGTGTTCTTTCAGTTTTGATGCATCGCATTATTTCAGAGAGTGTTGAGTGAAATCGTTCGATTTGTCCGTTTATAGAGCTTGTGTAGGGCGGTGTCTTGAATATCTCTATCCCATATTGATTTTCAAGCATAAATATTATTGTGGCTGAGCTAAGGGATTTTTCATTGTCTATCACGATTTTCTTAGGGATGCCAAATGAAATGAGCAGTTCTTGAAGAGGTAGTTTTATATCTTCGGTCGCTCTTGATTTTACCATTTTTACTTGCGCGTATTTCGAAAGCTTATCTATTGCGGTTAGAATAATTTTATTGTTAGTGTGATAAATGTCAATATGGACGATGTGTCCAGGATATTCGGGAATAGGAGAAGGTTTTAAAATTGGAGAAGAAGGGTGCCTTTCATATTTGTTCTCTTTACAAACTTTACACTGCTTAACGATTGTTTTGATCTTTGCACTCATATGAGGAAAGTAAAATTTTTCTAGTAGTTGTATTTTGTTTTCGACTGGGTTCCTATGAGCTCTATTATGTTCCTTTATGATTTCTGTTTCCTGGTCTGTTTCCTGAGTAAGGTCTTCAACCCGTTTTACAGTATATCGTGTCCTATATCGACTGAAATGCCCTGGATATACGTTTTGAATTTTACCTAAAATATGCTCTTCTGTGAAAATGCCGTTTGTCACTGACGGATTTAAATATCGCTTAAGAATATTTACTAGATTCTCCTCGTTAAATTCTCGTTCTATTATGATATGCCTGTGATAAGTAGGGAAAATAATTTTAAACTGATAAGAGGGTACATCATCTGTTGAAAGAAACAATTGATTTTTAAATACATTGATTGGGGAGTCCGTATAAGGGATAAGATTATGTGAAGAGCTTTCATCGCTGTGTAACGTTGGTGTTAGAGAATTGATTTGGCTATCTGGTGGAATTCTGGATAGTGTGTCTGCAACTATATTTGCTTTACCTGGTTTATATTTGAGTACATAATTATACTCTTCCAAAATTGCTTTCCATCTCTTCAGCTTGCTATTGTTATTTTTGTTGCTCAAGGCGTATGTTAGAGGTTGATGATCCGTGAAAATCTTAACGGCAACAGGGCCGTAGAGATAACTACGCAAGGTTTTCAAAGCCCAAACGATGGCCAGCATCTCTTTCTCGTTTGTAGCATAGTTTTCTTCTGCTTTCGAGAGAGTACGAGATATAAATATGATTGGTTTATCATTCTGCTCCAGAACTGCGCCTATAGCGTAATTAGAGGCATCAGCGGTAAGACTAAATTCTTTGCTGAAGTCAGGATACTGTAGCATTACCTCATTAGAGGCGAGAGTAGATTTTATCTTATTAAAGGCTTCTATCGCTTCATTATTCAAAACTATTTCCTTTTTAGCTGATAAACGTTTGGACATTCGTCCTTCCTCCCCTCTCAAAATGAGAGTTAGGGGTTTTGCTAACTTAGCGTAGTCCCTAATGAAGCGTCTATAGAATCCAGACATTCCTAAGAACGATCTGAGATCTTTAAGAGTTCTTGGTATAGGAATCTTCTCTATAGCTTCAATTTTCGAAGGGTTTGCCTTTATACCATTTGGTGTTACAATAAATCCTAAGAATTCAACTTCATCTGCAAAAAATTTGCATTTGTCTAATTGAATTTTCATATTCGCCTGCTCTAAAGTGTTAAAAATTATTTCCAAATGCTTATTGTGCTCTTGCTCAGTTTGGCTGAAAATTATTATGTCGTCGATGTATACGAAACAAATTTTACCTATATGCATTCTCAAGATATCATCCAATGCTCGCTGAAAAATCGAGGGGGCGTTTTTAAGACCAAACGGAAGACGAGTAAATTCGTACTTACCGTTGTTGACAGAGAATGCTGTCTTTTCGATATCTTTTTCCTTTAAAAGGATTTGGTGAAATCCACTTTTAAGATCTATAACAGAAAAAAATTTGTTTCGTCCCAATTGCGAAAGTACTTCGTTGATTTCGGGGATTAGGTAACGATCGGCGATGGTAACTGCGTTTAATTTCCTATAATCTATAACCAATCTATATTGCCTATTTCCCTGAGAATCTGGTTTTTTATTCACGATCCAAACAGGTGAATTATACGGAGAACGCGAAGGCCGAATTATACCGTCTTTAAGGAGTTTATTTATTTGTTCCTCTACTTCATTTTTTAGCGACATAGGATATGGGTAATATTTTGTATAAATAGGAGAATCTGTTGTTGTTCGAATCTCACCCATAACTTTTGTAGTGTATGTCAGTCTTTTGTCTGGTTCAGCAAATAAGGTTGAAAATCGTCCTAATAATGACTGAATTACCGTTCTTTGGTCTGGGGTAAGATGTTCAGTTTTAACTTCTACATTGTTCACTGACGTTGCCAATTGCTGTTTGATAGGTACCTTTATTCTATTTTCTATAAGCATCAGATCATTCGAAGTATATATGACTGCCTCAAGTTGTTTGAGACTATCATTGCCAATAATAGCATCAAACGATTTTAGCGTTGGTAATATAAAAAATTTTAGTTTCTTGTCATGGAGATTAAAAAGGTTGAGTTCTACATATTGAGATATTTTAACTTTTCCACCTACCGAGTCTGCGAAAAATATATTCTCATTTTGTTTCGGATTTCTAGCTAGTGACGGTTGAATATAATTTTTATTTGATCCGGTGTCAATGAGAAATTTTAGTATCTTTCCATCGCTATCCTTGCATTCGAAGTAAGGAAGTGATGAATTGTTTAATCTAAAAAATGAACGTCTGCGAATCGATTTTGACTCTCAGTATTGTTTTTTTGCTCTTGTTCATAGTTGTTATAATATTCCTCCCAAGGCTGTTCATTGTCATCGCGAGCCATATTTTCGTAATAATTTTGCATGCTATGGGCAGTGTTGTCATCCTGTGTAATGTGGTTAATTCTTTGGAATTTATTAGGCACATTACGTGAAAATTGGTTTGATGGTGGGGGTGCACGTTTTCCAGCGTACGAATTAAAGTTTGGTCTGTTAACGTAGTTTACGTTACGGGTCTGCTGAGAGCCGTCGACTTCCATTGGAACCGGTTTGGGTAACGGCTTAGGGGCATAAGGCCTTTGTGGTTGTGAGTTTTGCCACTGTGGAAATTGGCTCAAATTTTGTGTGAATGCGTTTTGGGGTGTAGGAGTATTGTATTGATTAATTGGGGGCCTATTAAAGGAAGACTGTCTGAAAGGCAAAAATGCAGCCTGAGGGTAGAATGGTGGTTTCCTATGCATCTGTTGTGGTGGATGCATTTGCGGTTGTGAAAATTTCTGATTCTTGTTCTGATTATATGCGTACTGTTTCCTGTAACCTTGATTCTCTAATTTAAGGCACAGATGAAGGGCTTGCGGTAGATCCGCAGGTTCCTTCATACCTAACAGTTTCGGAAAATCGCCATTTAACCCCTTTATGAATGTGTCAAGAGCCTTATTCCTATATGTCTGTGTTAGAAGGTTTAATGCCTCCTGGCCCATTTCGAGGCTGGACAATTTATTCAATATTAATGAGAGATGGTTGTACACCTCTTGATAAAATTCAGGAATGGTTTTTCGTCCTTGCACTAGCGATACGAGTTGGCACTCTAGGGTCGTTACATCTCGTCGGTCAGCGTAGTGAAGATTAAGGCAGTAAACAATCGCCTTCCAGTCCAAAGGGACGTTGTAAGATTCCAAGACTATATCCGCGTTGCCTATAATTTTGTTACTAATACTACTCAGGATCCCAAAATATTTCGGCGTTCCTTTCGTGTGTTCGTATATTCTTAGGACACGCTCTACACTTTTCCTCCAGGAACCGAATTCTGACGGGTTCCCTGAAAAATCTCTGAGGCTACGGACGATGTCCGGTATTTTGTCAAGGTCTCCAATTTGATCCCTATGTTCTGGTGTAATTGTCTCGTCCGTTGCGGTCACGAGTATGCTGTCTGGATTATTACTAATTAAACTTTCCTGAACAACCCTTTTAACTATATTACTAATTAACCTTTCTAGGTCTGGTGTTGCCACCGGTTGTGATGTTCCAGTGGAACTGTTCTGGGCATTTGAGCTGCCACTTGCTTCTAAAATACTGGGCCTAATTAAGTTATTTGGGTTTGACATATTTAAAAAATTTAAACTAATTCTTTCTTTTCTAATAAAATAAGTAAACCTCTCTTTAGTATTTAATCTGAAATTTCCTTTTAAATTTCACGCAAGAAAAAATTTATTTATAGTATTTCGTATATCCTTTTCTAAAAAAACTTTAAAATGCACTTAAAAATGCTTTATCAGATTTACTTTTATAATTTATATTCAACTTAATCCTTTTTGGGTTTCTTCTTAATTTTTTCAATATATGTACTTTCAAAAGCAATATTTAGCCTTCTTTAATAACTTCAAATTTACGTTCGAAATTAATATTTAATTTTTAATTTCATGAAATCAATTTTTAATTTTACTTTTTCTTTTCTAATTTACATATGAAATTTTTTAATTTGTTTTTAAGATTTACACACTTTTTCTTATTTTTTCTTTTGGTACTTTCCAATTTGTAATTTTCGTTTATTTTTCACTCACAAATTTCTTAAAATTAATTTTGAGATTAATGATTAAATTTGAAATATCTTAAAATTATCGCTTACGTATAAATTACAGTATTAAACATCTCACGGCGCTGGAGGGTTATCCTTTTTGCTTGACTGCTACTACGGGTCTCACGTTGCGCACTCTGCGTGGATGTGCGTTTTGTCCTCTTGGGGCTTTAACGCAAATTTATGTCACCTCTTGTCACTTCCGAATGGCACTTCCTTAGGGCACTTTGGGATTTTATTTTTTAAATGATAAACACCTGTACTTCTTGAGGACTTTTTGGTATTTTTCACTTTTTTTCACTTTGCACTTTTAAATCCTTTTCGGGACGTGACGCGATAGCGACTTATTGTTGGGCGCCAGTTATGTTTATTCTAATTGGTTTTCATTAAAAAAAAGAATATTTTATTCCTTTTTTCCTTTTTTTCTTTTATTAAATTTTATTACTTATTTGTTTGACATCAACTTAAGAACTAACTTAAAATAATTACAAAACATTAAATGAAACTGTTTTCGATGGCGTGATCACCTGGATTTTGCTGAGCTTGTGGCATGTGCCGGAAGTTGCTTAAATTTCGCTTTAATTTTGTGCAACTTACTTTCCCATGGTTTGTTGTGTGTTTTTATGAAAACTGCTGAATAGGATTTTTTTACAATTTATGTATGTCTGCTTGTAATATTGCATTAGCTTTTGCAATATTAACTTATACATATGTATATATCAATTTCACCATTATTTTTCTTCTTCCTTTTCTAATTTAGCTATTTCTAACAATAGCATGTCAAGTTCATAATCAGGATTGGTTTCCTCGATTTGAAAATGATACCATGCATATGTATTTATACCATTACTTTATTGGTATAAATTTGATGAATCTTTGACTTAAATGTTAACAATTTCTATAAGAAGCTAAGCTATATTTATCAAGAACGCATTTCTTTACCCCCTTCGATTTTGTGACATCGTTTTCATATTGCACGCTAAAAGAATACATTTTAGATCGAAGTCCCACAAATTCTTTCATCACTTTTCCACAATTCTCATCCTTCATCATACCCAACACCTTTTTGTTTAAAAGAGGAATACCATATACGTTATCTTCTTCGTAATCGGAAATGTCAAATTCTTGTTCTATGTCAGATTTTATGTCAGCATAAAAGTCATTAGTTTGTATTGTATAAATAAAGGAGTCAGTATCCATATAATTTAAAGATAACTTTGCTTTAAACTTTGGTCGCATGTATCCATAATGGAAATTATACATTTTCCTTATTATTATATGTCTCGACTCTATTCATTTGAATTGCAACCATAACATCCGAAAATATAGACAAGCTGTGAAAATTTGATTTGAGATATCCAGTCTTGAGTTCCGAAATGATTTCGTTTCATTCTATTCCAGTTCGTTACAATTCTTACATTTTTTCTTTTGTCTACATTCTCCATTGCTATACCGTATACGGCATTATTGAGCAATTTAAAGAAATTTTTCTCAAAAGCATTTTTTGCTGTAGCTCTATGTTTAGTATTTAAATCTATATAGTCTTTTAGCCATGGAGATTGTTTAAAAGTCAGAATGCGATGAGTTTTCTTTAGAATTAAACCATATTCCAAACATTGTTTAAGAACTCTTTAATGTATTATATAGGAATTTTTTGATAACAAATCGGCAATTAATTTCCTATGGTTTGATTGTAAAACTTTTTTATTTTCAACAGAGAAGGAAAGGTCATTGTGTGATTCATGCAGATAAGAAGGATATTCTAAAGTAACCTCATACACATAGCCATCTTGTGAGTTATTATCTATGCTTTCTGGATCCAGATTCAACTCATCACTTGCTAGCCATCTGAATCCTCCATAAGGAAGATACTCAGACATCGCCCAACCGTAAAGGTTATTTGCATCTAAATATACTAGAAATTCTGAAGGCTTTTCTTTATCGAAATCATCTAAATATTTGTTATTTGCTCTGGAATATCTTTTACTACACTGTACCATTCCACCACGTATTCCTTTTTAAAAAAAATTATACATGTCTATGTCTGTCAGCAACTCTAATTCTATACTTGTATGCTTTAACATGGCATCCCATGATAGTCCTGGAGCAGTGTAGTACTGACACGGATCTAAATTGTAAATGCCCTTGCAAACTTTTCGAAAATTTTCGAATATATCAGTTAGCAGAAGAACATCCGTTTTTAGATACAATTCCATATAATATCGCAAGGTTTTGCAATTAAAGGTATGCCAGACCTTTGTTGCATGTTCGTAGTCTTCAAGTGAGCACTCCTTGTTATTCAGTGTGCTAAAGAAATCTTCCCTTGGCGGAAGCTGACTATCATCCAATTTTTGGAAAGAATCAAGATAGTCATAGGGGAACACACTCTTTCTTCTTACAAGGTCAAACTCCGTCTTTGTTTTAAAGTGCGCCCTTACCGTATAAAAGTCATTGTCCGTAAGGTTATTTGCTAAGGATTCTAAGCTATCGGCCATAAAGCGTATAGTGTCTAAGAATCTGAGCTCAAGATTAAAATTGTCAGTCATTTTTGTAAATCTAGATAGAGAAATGTACAGTTCTTTGTTCAGCGGAAGGACTTTTATATTGTCAGACTTTTTACCCAATTCTTTCACAAAAAAGTGTGAGTCATAAGATCAATAATTATGAAAGTATATTGGGATGAATTTGGGAATTTGGAACTTTAAATTGCAAACATTGTGAGCTGCACCTCGATATTTACCACTTATATGGCAAGGATCTCTTACGCGGTCATTACCGAGAAATTTGCCACATATGTGACAATTTATTGCGTCTTGAAAACTATTTACTTCCGAAGGGGATAAACTATCCATTCCTTCCTTACTTGTAAGAAACTCATTGTAAATATCCTCACAATCTTCAATTATGCAATCAACAAATTTCTCTGACGCGTCCTTACCACTATATATCTTAAATTTATCTAACCTATCATTACCTATATACACTTGATGTAATAACTAAAGGCACAGGGAATGTGCCTCTTAATAATTTTAGTTTTGTGACTTACATTTGTTTGCATATCCTCAAGTATGCATTCGAAGTCAGCATAAGCCACGAATGGCACATCCATCTGCCGCTGATGATCCTTAAATTTCAAGGGAAAATTTTCAGCAGAAGACAACGTTGCGACAATTTTTCCGCATTCTGCTTTGTGTTGCTCCATAGTCCTTTCAATGTGCGTATATTGCAGGCAGCTATTACAAAATAAAAGTTCGCTACAGTGCTTCGTTGTCTGTGCTTTTAGAAGTCTGGAAAATTAATAAATTAATATATATGTAAATACATTTATGGTTATTCACATATATTTACTTACCTTGTTATTGTTATGCTTTCTGGTGATTGTCTCCATCTTCCAACAGCAATAAATTAACATGCTTTGTTTTTTCTTTTTGCGTAATTTTTTATACTTAAGCTAGGTACTCTGTTCATCATTTCGTGCAACCTGCTGTCAAAAGTCCATATAAAAAAAATTCATGCGAAATAATTGCAAAAAAAAAATGGCCGAAGTTGTACTCTGTTCATCTTGTGGAAACATACGAAATGTTTCTGGCAACATATTTTCCAACTGCGAAATAATGTAAGCACCACTTATTTCGTACGGAATTTCAAACAACAGCTGATCATATATTACTTGCGTTGTGGTTTTAATTTTAAGTTTGCTACGCAGAAATCTCTAAAATAATGGAAAGTAGTCAAAATATAACAAAAATTGAAAAGGATAAAATTAAATTTAGTGACACAGAGAAGCGTCTACTTATATCAGCTATAAAAAAAGGAAAAATATTTGGGATAAGTCACATAAGCTACATTCTAACCGCAACGCTATACGAGCATCGTGGAGGGAATTTGCTAAGGAAATTGGAAAACCCGTTAAGTAGTAGGATAGATATTAATGTGAATATGATGTAACTTCTCCAATATAATTTATACACTACGAAGATGAAGCATGTAAGCAAACTTGGAGGAGCATTCTGGACAGCAAACGTTATTACAAACAAAAACGGAACGTGACAAAAAAATCCGGAAGTGGATGCGACCTACAATTTTTCTCCGACGAATCTCAAGATCCGTGGGAGTTTTCTGAGGACCTTGAATTTATTACCGAGGCGTCGGAGCTAAGAACGTAAGTATTATTGTCATAAAATTTTGTTGCTTTTATATCACTTACATTCTTTATGAAAATTTTGATTTCAGAACCAGTTGCTCAGAAGTGCTAGTAGCTAGTAGTGTTCGGGGTAGAGGTGCTCGGGTAAGGGGTGTTAGGCTGGTGGTATTCGAGAGGTTAGTGCTCGGTTGGGGGTGACCGGATAGGAGGCGCTCGGACAGACAGAAATTTTCATAGTCACACAGAAATTTATATAAGAAAAGTGAAGATTACAGTCTTTTACAACAATGCATGAGCAGCCGGGTTGTAAGGAAAAAATTGTTTGTTAAAAAAATTGTTAAATGAAGAATGCAGTCTTTACATACATGCATGAACCACCGGTTTGAATGGAAAAAGTTTTCCAGAAGCCCTTTAAAGATACTACTCATGGGTAAAACCGAATCAAAATTAGAAAAACCAAATGCAAATGTAATTAATAATTTAGAAATTATTGACCATACTTAGGAAATTAACTCACTATGTACACCTATATTAATAATAATATTAATATCAGCAATAAGATATGCAAATGAGTTAGATAAAATCTAAATAATTTTTCTAGTTATTAATTTTTTAATGACTGGAAAGCTATTTGAAATAAAGCTAGAAAAACAACATTTTGAACGTTCATACAAATGTCTAAACATTGATAGACAAACTAAGGACGAAACTATTCAACATCATTTTCAGAATCTTCTTAAAGGCCTAGAAGAAATAAGAGTCTTATTTAACGTACATTACAATACTTACAGTAGCTCATCAAACTGCAGCCGATGCATTTTTACTGGATTTAAAAAATCGGGTCTTCAAAACAGCCGATTAAAAATCCTTCTATTGAAAGTAAACCTTATAATATAATTATTTCAAACACTAAACCCACAATGTCTCAAACGTAGAATTTTTGAATACAGCTTGGTAAATCCGAGAACTTAAGTAGTAGGGAATTGTATGTCTGGCAACCATTAAAATTCTCAAATTTCAGCAATTAAAATTTAAAATTTTAATTGCAAATTGTGTGTTAATGGGTTTGGAGGCATGCTTTGATTAGTTTGTGTGTGTGTGTGAATGTGCGGGCGAGATATTTTTTGTTTATATTTTGTGTGTGTTTATTTAAGGGATATTGATTTCAGTTGTTGTGAATTTTTTGTGTCTGTCCGTTAGTAATGATTTGAGCTGGTGTGTGGTTTGCTTGTTTGTCTGTCCGTTAGAATAGATTTGAGTTGTTGGTGTGGTTTACTTGTTGTGTCTGTCCGTGGGATCTTTTGTCTGTCCGTGAGAATTGATTTCAGCTGGTATCTTGTTTAGTTGTTTGTATCTGTCCGTGGGAATTTCTGTCTATCTGTCCGTTGAATTTATGGGTAATTAAAATTTAAAAATTTTGGTAATTAACACTATGTTTAATGGGGTAATAAGAAATAATGAGTTTTTGTCTGTCCATTCCGTCCGTCCTTTTGTGTGGGTGTGTTGATTCCATCCGATCATATGGACATAATTTTGTTGATGGTGGGGAGGAGGATGGTTGTTTTTTGTTTGCATTTATTTAGTGTATGTGTGTGTGTGTTGTTCTTTATACATACATTTTAGCATGTTTGTCTTTTCGACCGTCCGTTCTTCCAACTGGTCGTCTTTTTTCAACTGTATGTCTTTTCAAGCGTCCGTCGTTTGGTGGACAGTGTGTATACATATATACATTCGGTATATGGATATTTGAGTATGCGTAGGGAGATGTTAAATTCTTTTCGATGTTTGCGTGCGCAATCGTATTCATATTTTGTTAGCTGTTTTGTTAACATTAGTTTTTTGTCAAGTACAGGATACTAAACAAAAAAATTGTGTGGATATATAATTTCAGAAATTATATACATATTTGTTTTGTGTATGCTTCTGCTTGACATCACAATTTTTTCTTAAAGTTTTGCTTGATATACTTACATAAATTTTTTGTCAACTAGAAATTTTTTTGTCGCAAATATTCGCATAATCGTTTGAATTTCTGGTTGTGGTTTGTATTTGAAATAAAAAACACTTGTATAATTTTTTATGCTATTATTTATTTATTGTTTAATGTATGATAGAATTTTATAATAATTCATGTATTTTTAAAGGAAAATATTGTAAAAAGGGATAGTTCATTTTAGATTTAGATTTTTCTTTTGTTAGTAAAAGAGCATTTCTTAATGCGCAAACACCAAATTTGTGATAATTACAATAGAAACACTCGGGATATTTAATTTCCATTTGCTTAAAGTTGATGCAGCCAAATTCCTCTATGTTAAAAACTCTTTTTCGGAGTATTTTTTCTAGCCATTGTCTCTTTTCTTCTCCTTTAACATATATTTTAGAATAGCGTACACTAGCTTTTAAAAATGTGTAAACACTTTTAAATGAAACTGATCCATCGTCCCAGTATAGGTGATGATAGTTTTTTGTTAACCAATTTGCTTCTCTCTGCTTTTTTTCTGTCAAACATTGGAAATCGTATGGAGGTTTTATGATGAAATTAATGTAATCATTATTGTTGAAAACAACTAACAACTAACAATTTTTGTTAGTTGCTTACTTATTTACATAAACTTATACCTATTGTATTTTTATATTTTTATTAAAACGTTACCAGATTAAATAAAAAACATCCCTGAGGAAGTTGGGAAATTCCAACGAAACGTAGGATGAAATTTAAAAATAAATAATCTTTTATTTTTATTTTACATATCATGACCTTAAAAGCCCAATAAAGAGAAAATTACAAAATAACAACTGCTGCTTCTTTTGGGATGAAATCATTCGAATTACTTTTGAAACCTTGCAAGTCTATGAAAACAATATTGTCATTCATATTATTAAATTTATAAGACTTTTCGAACTTGTCCTTTTATTGGAATATATTCAATTATGCGATCATGAATAAGAATACAGTAAGCTGATGTCTTTGATGGAATATTTGTTGCTGTTTCAAATTCAATTTTTATATCAATTGGTCCGCTGTTGAGTGATTCGTTTTGATGGGTTACATCTACTACAATAATCGGTGCATTATTTTTAAACTCTTGAGCAGTTAGAAGCGGTTGAGGTTCTCTTATGTAGTAGCTCTGTTGAAATCTTAGATACATATCGTATAGAATTGCATAGCGCTCATTCTTAAATTTTATATTTAGATCATCATATGGGTATGATACTGAATTTAAATGTACTTTTAAATTACTGAGGTCACAATGAACAAATTTATTATCGTGTTGAAAAGCAACAAATACAAAACGAGGTCGTTCTCTATTTGCAGCCAGTTTAACGTTCCATATATATATATGGCTAGTTCCTGTATTTAGTTGAGTATTAATAAGACAATCCCAACTACGAAATGGCATCGGTATAGAAGCACTACTCTTAATAACTTTAATCATATTCAATTTGCTAAGATCAGACAATTGTACATGTGGAATTCTCCATGAGATGAGTGAAATTGTAAGTTTTGCTTTTTCAGTAGAAACACTAGAGTGTACTAGATCTTCATCGCTCTTATTACGTAAGTGTCAATTCATGTTTACTATTTAGGATAATTTTATTGTAGTCTTCAGCGTATCCTAAAAACATTTTTAATGGTACATAGAAATTGAAATATCCATTTACAAGTTTCACATCGTCAATTTTATTCCATCCAGCATTCTGCATCCCATTGCTTTCCGTCGGTGTTAAGGAAACTAAATTTTTGATAGTGCTTGTGGCTCCTAAATATCTTGTATGATCAATCTCAATACCGTTCAGTTCATATCTCATGAAAGAGATATGCGACAAAGTTGTTTTTTAATTTAAAATTTTCTGTAGATTTGGAGGTTTTCTCATCTACAACAGATCCTTCCACATATATATAACTTTCACTAGGTAAAACATACAAATCTTGATTTTGTATTGAAATGCGTATTTCATCATTATTGTTGTAAGATTGTAGGTATGGCACATATGTATGATAGTCCTTTTTGATTATATTTTCATCAGCTAATGGCTTTCCAAGACATTTATTATGGAACTCATTTTGTCTTCAGTTTAAAATTGAGAGACGTTAGAAAATTTTTATTTGTTGTTGTCAACGTTTTTTCATGAACTAATCTTTTTAATTGTGGTTTAGGCTGTGATAATGGTTTAGGATTGTATGTTGTTGCCGTTGTTATATTTTTCGATATGTTGTATATCAACATTATTTAGTTGGTCTTAAATGAATTCTTATTGTTATTTCCTCTCCTCGAAAATTAATTAAATCGCCGTACTGATCAACTACTCCTAACGTTAGTGAACCTACCTCTCTGGAGTTCACAGGTAAATAAATGAGGTTTCTAGGAATCTCAGCTATTTTATAGCCTGGAGGCACATTAATCGGAAACTCGTGTAGTGTATGCGATTTGGAATTGTTCATATATGTATTAACAGTGATACTACTTTCAATTCGTAATAGATTCACTTTGAAAATATTAACTGGAAGATCTGAATAACGATCTTCGTTTGGAGTTAGGATTTTACCGTTGAATCCTAAGAGTTTTCCTAAGTATTTTCCTTATTGAAATATATGGGATCCTTAGAGCTATTAACTTTAACCTGCATTGTGTTATTATTGGCTTCTATAAAAATTTTATTTTCTCTACTATAACGTTTGTATTCTTCCTCTATATAATTACCTATGTTATTCAATTCATAAGATCCAATTGGTATTTCAATCACATTTGCACCTATATGAAACAAATTGTTATAGACATCAACATTTGGAATGCTATTATACGAAAGAAAATCAGTTAGAGCACATTCATATGCCCCATTTAACTCAATAGGAGGAAAGTAATTAGCAGATAACTCTGATGAGTTGGAGCTCAGAGTAAGTGTTATTGACATTATGCCTGCTTGATTGTAAATGAATAAAGTTTAACACACAATATGGTTTATAAAAATCATTTTTATTTTAATTTAATCTTTTTTGTTTTGAATTTAAGTTATAATCTGTAATACTAAATACAATAATTCTTAATACAATAATTCTAAATATTTTGTTTCAACTATAATATTTCATCTTTACTTATCCAAGAATTGTGTTCGTTACTAAATCCTAACCACTTAACATACGCTTTATCTCCTTTAGTTTTAATAATCTTTTCAACTAGATATGTATTTGGAAATCTAGTTTTTGAGAGTTCTTCATCGTAAAAACCACCTTGAATGAGATTACCACGATAATCCTCTAATATGTATGTTGCAGGATATGTATTTTGAATTGTTTTAATAGTGAAAATTTCTGTTGTCCAATTTGGAGTATAACCTTTTTCAAATGTATGTTTATATTTGCTTATGCGCACATGATCTCCAACATTAAATTTCGAGATTTTATACATCTTCAAATGACTGTATACTGTATTTAATAATTTTTTCTCATTTGTTGAGTTGACTTTAATTGGTGGCATTTTGGTGGTACGATGAACTTTACTGTTGTATGCTTTTAGTAGATCTTTGTAGATATCCAACCAGTTATACGAACCATTAAAACTAAATTCTTTCCACATCATCCCTTTTAATGTTCTATTAAATCGTTCTACTATTGATGCTTTCATTGTGCTATGCGTTGAATAGTGATTAATGTTGTGCTTATCCATCAAATTAGCAAAGTTTTTATTTAAAAAATTCTTTACCATCGTCTGTTTTTAGGTTTTTTGGTACTCTTCCCAATTGAAAAATATCTACCCCATTGCTTGTGTTGTTTCAAGTGCAGTTATTGTTTTCAGCGGTACTGCCCATGCATATTTTGAGAATGCATCAATTACGGTTAACAAAAATCTATAATTTTTATTGTCTATAGTGTAATTTCCCATTTCAACTAAATCAGCTTGACAGGGATCATCTATTCCTTTCATCACAACTCTACGATGTGCAAAAGATTTTCGAGCTTTTTTATGGAGTTCGTTAACTAGATTTCTTTTTGAAGACATGTTTATAGTTTTAAGAATTGTTTTGGATGCGTTGTAATCTGCTTGATGAACTTTTACTTATTGATGCCAACGTGTAATTTTCCCATCTATAAATCTTTTCATTTAACTTTTCTTTTGTAGACTCTCAACAAATCTTTGTAGATAACCATCTTCCAAAAATGTTTTGATTTTGGAAATGTTTTCCTCAATTTTCTTATTCTCTTCCAACTGTAATATTATTGCCTGTTGTAGCACTTCGATTTGAGTTCTTAGAGTATTACGTGTGTTGTTGTTATTTTCCTTAAAGTATTTTAATAGCTTGTATTCCATTTCTTCGATTTGAGTTTGCAGAAACAATTTATTGATAACATCGTTTTCCTCCACAGCCTTTGCAACATTTTTGATTCTTTTGTTTTGGACATCAATATTGTTGTTCGTATCCATAAAGAACCCCAACAATTTAGGAGCATTTTTCATTGAAATTATACCGCTTGTGTCGTTTAAATAACGTCCAAACTTATCAACAGACATACTTCATTCATCTAATTTATTCTATTATATTATCTTCGCGTAATTCTTCAATAATTGATACAATCTCGTTATTATGAATAGTATGACCTGCAGCTTGTGATGCTAGCAGTAGTCGAAGGCGATCTACTAACTCATTGGGATCGTCCTAGTATATATAGTTTGGCTTATGGAGGTTAAGCTGCATCAATCCATCACCTAAATAACTAGCTTTAGGTTTAGTTCCCGTTGATTGAGATAAATTATTTCCATTTTTCTCCGTAAACAATTTCTTAATAATATTTTTATATTTATATGCTTTCGTTCCCTTTATTTGACATTGGTACTAATTAAATTTTTTTTTATAGATTTCGAGTTCATATTTATCGTAGTTTTTTGGTATTTTATGAAACAACAAAGAAAATAGACCTGGTGTTAGAGCCCATATTTGACCCCCAACATGTATTTTGTCTTTATTTAGGTTGAGACTACTATTACCGAATTTCCATTTATTAAATAAATCTTTATGTGGACCATAGTTAGTATCTAATTCATTTCTTCCTTCCACGACTGATAAGTCAGTATAACTCTCTTCAATATTTGAATTTTGGGAGTAAAAATCGTCATCATCATTATCACTATTATTATCACCATTAGGATCATTAAGTGAGTTGCTGGTGTCAAATGTTGTATCTTCTACAAGTTTCTTTGGTGTGCTTGTCTCCATCTTAATTGATGGTTTCTTAAGATGAGAACTGTTATTATGTTCAATTTCTGTTTTCATCTCATTCTTTTCTTTTTTGATAATTCTATTGGTATTCTTAGTCTTATATATAAATCCTTTTAAAGGGTCTGTTATAGGTTTAAATGTATCTCTTAGTTGTTCATGTGTGTCTATTTCATTGGTTTTTATACTACGGTGCTTTTTCTTCACCACCAACTCTTTTAAAATTTTTGATTCCATTTTTCAGCTATAATATTAGATCAGATTAGTAGGTACCAGATCAGCTTACCAGCTATCAGATCAGGTTATCAGATCAGCTTATCAGCTATCAGATTATGTTATCAGATCAGATTATTAGGTATCAGATCAGCTTATCAGGTATCAGATCAGCTTATCAGGTATGAGATCAGCTTACCAGATCAGATTATTAAGTATCAGATCAGCTTATCAGATATCAGATCAGATTATTGGGTATCAGATCAGCTTATCAGGTATCAGATCAGATTATGTATATTAAATATTTAAAGATATATGTAGATGTATTATGTTTAAAGTCAGATTATATAATAGTTTTTTCTTTTATGTAGACTAATTTATATCGTTATGAAATAGTCGAATAATTTTCTATAGCGACCATTGTTTAATTCATTATCTTTGCTTATCATCAAAAATCCATATTTTTCTTTACAACATTCTCTACAAATTTGCTGAAACTTTTCAAAATTCATGTCGCTGGCAACATGATCCCTATAAACGTGCTTCGTCTCATCTTGTTTAAACATTATAATTACATTTGCATTGTCTCTTATTAAATGCTTGGGAATTCTGGAATAAGTTTGACACAAGTAGAATGAATCAACATCTCTATGTCGTCCCATACAAAAATAAGCCCGTGTATTATTTTGCTTCTCACATGCAACATCGTCAAATATCATAATTGAATTAGTTTTAGCTTCCTTATGGGGAATAACCGCTTCATTATCGGAAAATGTATGATAACCCATTCCTTTAATTGGCGAAATTTATCTCTTCAAGTACTCATATTTCGGGATATTTAGTATAAATAGATTTTTAGTATAAATAGATATTTTCAAACTTGAGTCCATTAGGACTCTCTAGCAAGCTAACATTAGTCTTTCCACAATTCGATGGTCCAACTATTAGAGCACGAATAGAGTTTGGTAAGAGGGAACTATGTTTTATTTTTGATCTGATGTTCGAAGAATCATCAGTATTACGAATCAAAATATTTTTGTGTTGTACAGGTACAGTAGATAAAATAATAAATAATCTTCCTGTTGAACTTCATCTTCCTGGATATCAGTACTGTGGACCTGGAACAAAACTATAAAAACGTTTAGATCGAGGTGATCAAGGAATTAGTTTATTGGACTCTGCATGCAAAAGTCACGAGATATCTTATTCGAAAAATAAGGATTTAAATATTAGACATTAAGCTGATAAAATTCTTGAAAATAAAGCTTGGAAACGAGTTTTGTCAAACGATAGCAGTCTTGCAGAAAAATCATTTGCATACATGATTACTAACGCAATGAAAGCTAAACCAAAATTTGGTATGGGTGTGAATAAGAAGAAAAATTTTATAAAAACCAAATTAGATGGGAAAAAACTGTTCAGTACGACAATTAGAGCTGCAACAAAAATATTAAAAAAGGAAAAACCTCTTGACATTAACTCTGCCATTAGAATCGCTCGTAGAACTATTAACAAATCATTAAAAGGAAGAAAATCCCAAGCTATAATACCACGCATAATAAATGTTCCGAAAACTGGTGGTTTTTTACTCCTAATACCGATTTTAACTGCTCTGGGTGCAATTGGAAGTCTAGCCACTGGAGGTGCTGCTATAGGTAAGGCCGTAAATGCAACAAAGATTGCGAAAAATCAACTTGATGAAGCAATTAGACATAATAAAGCAATGGAATCGATAGCTGTCGGGAAAGGACTTTACCTAAAACCATATAAAAAGGGTTATGGCTTAGTTTGCAAAGAACAGACAAAAAACTCTTAGAAATGCTACCTAATAGACCACTATCAAAAGTCGACTTGAAGAATTTTTCAATCAAAATTCCATATTTTAGAGGAGTTTTCATGTTAGACTCACTACCAAAACGACCAAAGAAAATAGAATGTGGAATAATCAATTTAGATACATCAACAGGACCTGGTACACATTGGGTAGCATATTATAAAAACATTAATGAGAAAGAATATTTCGACAGTTTTGGAAACTAACAACCTCCTTCCGAAGTACTCAAATATCTGGGCACAAATATAAAAAAAACTATAATCAATATCAGAATTTTAATACATTTAACTGTGGCCACCTATGTCTTAAATTTCTTTATGATATAACTGAAAAGATTAAATAAAAACACAACCACATATATTTTATAAAACTCTATAACGCCTTTTTTTATTTATTTATAATTTACTACACAGAATTAATTTATTTTACTGCCAAATAGGATATTGAACATTTGGAATTAAAAATTCATCCATCTCACTCTCAAGGATTAAGTTTTGTTCTTCTTCTCTGCATAGTCGAAATGATCCACGCGAGAGATCCTTGATTTCTTCATCTGTTAAAGCGTTATATCTTTTAGGTAGAAACATTATCTTGTTTTCCAACTCAACTTTTAGTGTTGGTCCATATTTTGTTGTTACCCGTCTTATATTTAGAATAGGATATTTAATTGCTGTATCTAGATCTCTTATGTGAGTTAAGCTTTTGATGTTCATGGAATACAATTTTTTTCTTTTATTTTTTTTTGCCGAGTCCATTTTTAGAGATCGTTTCACAGTGAATATTTGATGAAAAGTGATCTTGAAAGCAGCGATGATGATTGCAAGAAGCCTAACTGAAAATTAGTGAAATAATGTACATATATGCTCATCGCTCTCCCACCAAAAAGACATAAATAAATACATAAATAAATATGTATTACGATATATGTATATAGTATAAAAAACTGGTGCGATGAAGCTACATAAGGCTTAGGAATTTCCAGACAATTGTTAGTAACAAAAAAGTACTTGAACAAAATGAGTGAAATCAGAAATATTATACAAAATTTTTTACTAAACTGTGAAAATTTAATGCTCTATGAGCATAAAAATGCATACAATGCTTCATGTCCATGCTGGACGAGAATACGGACTACGGAGTAGTCGATGGGGAGGATGGGGATGAAGAAACCCACTTTAGAAGCTGTCCCTGGTATGATCCAGAATGTGAGGAGGGGCCTGACACGTGCCGATGCACAATTTTTCATTTGAGAAAAAAAGTTGTTTTAAATATAATAGAATTCTATTATAAATTATATTTTTATTGAATTGAAATAAATTAAAAATTAATATACAGACATATGTAAATAAGCAAAAAACTTGACAAGATTTTTTTATTTTTTTTATCCAGCTAAGTACAGCCAATAGGGCAACAAAGTGAAAATTTTTCTGGTTCCTGTTTAACAATAGATACTAAATTGCGAAAAATAAAACAAGATTGTATTAGTTTTTTATTTATCAATAACATTTTTATTACTATTATTTAATTTTAACTAACAAACCAATTTTTCTTAAAACCAAACATTTAGTTATTTTCCTTACATAGATAGAAACAACTTACATTTATATACATATGTATATATCAATTTCACCATTATTTTTCTTCTTCCTTTTCTAATTTAGCTACTTCTAACAATAGCATGTCAAGTTCATAATCAGGATTGGTTTCCTCGATTTGAAAATGATACCATGCATATGTATTTATACCATTACTTTGTATTTTTCTTTTATCATCTTGATAACTTAAGACAACCATATTTAGTATATTGGTATAAATTTGATGAATCTTTGACTTAAATGTTAACATATCAACATAAACAACAGACTTATTAAATAAACAATTTCTATAAGAAGCTAAGCTATATTTATCAAGAACGCATTTCTTTACCCCCTTCGATTTTGTGACATCGTTTTCATATTGCACGCTAAAAGAATACATTTTAGATAATCACTTTGGATTAAAGAAACCATTAACAACAAAATTGTTCGAAAATAATCACATTAAATAAAAATTAGCTACTGGCATGAGCCTTGCAATGTTTACTGTCACATAACTAGTTAAAATTGATCAAATAAATCAAAAAAACTCAGCTAGTTGACAAAAAAACAAAAAAGCAATAACACTTAAGTATTAATCAAACCAAAAAAGTTTGTCTTAAGTAAAAACAAAAATTAGAAAGAAAAATGGTACATGAGATAAAACCAACATGTAACAATGGGTTAATTTAACGTTAATTAGTGATGGTAAAATTTGAATATTGATAGTGGTAAAACAGTGTTTACTGTAAAAACAAATAATAATACAAATAACTCTTGTATCCTTTTTCTAGACATTATTTGTATAAATACAAATTTGAAATCACATTCAACCGAGCCACCTAAACAGTGGCGGATACATGGAAACACACATGAACACTGATGATGGGAGTGTAGCGGCTCCCGAAAAACAACGTTGTTTCTGTTCTGCCGTGTAAGTTGAAATTAATTGGTGTTAAAATTTTCCCTTGTTGCTTTGTTATCTCATGTCCAATTCTTTCTGACTAAAAATGTTACGAACTTTAGCCAAAAAAATAATAATCACTTTGGATTAAAGAAACCATTAACAACAAAATTGTTCGAAAATAATCACATTAAATAAAAATTAGCTACTGGCATGAGCCTTGCAATGTTTACTGTCACATAACTAGTTAAAATTGATCAAATAAATCAAAAAAACTCAGCTAGTTGACAAAAAAACAAAAAAGCAATAACACTTAAGTATTAATCAAACCAAAAAAAGTTTGTCTTAAGTAAAAACAAAAATTAGAAAGAAAAATGGTACATGAGATAAAACCAACATGTAACAATGGGTTAATTTAACGTTAATTAGTGATGGTAAAATTTGAATATTGATAGTGGTAAAACAGTGTTTACTGTAAAAACAAATAATAATACAAATAACTCTTGTATCCTTTTTCTAGACATTATTTGTATAAATACAAATTTGAAATCACATTCAACCGAGCCACCTAAACAGTGGCGGATACATGGAAACACACATGAACACTGATGATGGGAGTGTAGCGGCTCCCGAAAAACAACGTTGTTTCTGTTCTGCCGTGTAAGTTGAAATTAATTGGTGTTAAAATTTTCCCTTGTTGCTTTGTTATCTCATGTCCAATTCTTTCTGACTAAAAATGTTACGAACTTTAGCCAAAAAAATAATAATCACTTTGGATTAAAGAAACCATTAACAACAAAATTGTTCGAAAATAATCACATTAAATAAAAATTAGCTACTGGCATGAGCCTTGCAATGTTTACTGTCACATAACTAGTTAAAATTGATCAAATAAATCAAAAAAACTCAGCTAGTTGACAAAAAAACAAAAAAGCAATAACACTTAAGTATTAATCAAACCAAAAAAAGTTTGTCTTAAGTAAAAACAAAAATTAGAAAGAAAAATGGTACATGAGATAAAACCAACATGTAACAATGGGTTAATTTAACGTTAATTAGTGATGGTAAAATTTGAATATTGATAGTGGTAAAACAGTGTTTACTGTAAAAACAAATAATAATACAAATAACTCTCGTATGCTTTTTCTAGACATTAATTGTATAAATACAAATTTGAAATCACATTCAACCGAACCACCATGAACACTGATGATGGAAGTGTAGCGGCTCCCGAAAAACAACGTTGTTTCTGTTCTGCCGTGTAAGTTGAAATTAATTGGTGTTAAAATTTTCCCTTGTTGCTTTGTTGTCTCATGTCCAATTCTTTCTGACTAAAAATGTTACGAACTTTGGCCAAAAAAATAATAATCACTTTGGATTAAAGAAACCATGTCCCACAAATTCTTTCATCACTTTTCCACAATTCTCATCCTTCATCATACCCAACACCTTTTTGTTTAAAAGAGGAATACCATATACGTTATCTTCTTCGTAATCGGAAATGTCAAATTCTTGTTCTATGTCAGATTTTATGTCAGCATAAAAGTCATCAGTTTGTATTGTATAAATAAAGGAGTCAGTATCCATATAATTTAAAGATAACTTTGCTTTAAACTTTGGTCGCATGTATCCATAATGGAAATTATACATTTTCCATTTAGAAAGCTCCAGCACGCAAAATCCCAAGTATATGGGCTTATTATAATATGTCTGGACTCTATTCATTTGAATTGCAACCATAACATCCGAAAATATAGACAAGCTGTGAAAATTTGATTTGAGATATCCAGTCTTGAGTTCCGAAATGATTTCGTTTCATTCTATTCCAGTTCGTTACAATTCTTACATTTTTTCTTTTGTCTACATTCTCCATTGCTATACCGTATACGGCATTATTGAGCAATTTAAAGAAATTTTTCTCAAAAGCATTCTTTGCTGTAGCTCTATGTTTAGTATTTAAATCTATATAGTCTTTTAGCCACGGAGATTGTTTAAAAGTGAGAATGCGATGAGTTTTCTTTAGAATTAAACCATATTCCAAACATTGTTTAAGAACTCTATAATGTATTATATAGGAATTTTTTGATGACAAATCGGCAATTAATTTCTTATGGTTTGATTGTAAAACTTTTTTATTTTCAACAGAGAAGGAAAGGTCATTGTGTGATTCATGCAGATAAGAAGGATATTCTAAAGTAACCTCATACACATAGCCATCTTGTGAGTTATTATCTATGCTTTTTGGATCCAGATTCAACTCATCACTTGCTAGCCATCTGAATCCTCCATAAGGAATATACTCAGACATCGCCCAACCGTAAAGGTTATTTGCATCTAAATATACTAGAAATTCTGAAGGCTTTTCTTTATCGAAATCAT
Source organism: Gymnocheta viridis (assembly GCA_956483585.1). NCBI lineage: Eukaryota > Metazoa > Arthropoda > Insecta > Diptera > Tachinidae > Gymnocheta > Gymnocheta viridis. Next base: position 33,018,931 of record OY101443.1, read on the forward strand.
CTAAATATTTGTTATTTGCTCTGGAATATCTTTTACTACACTGTACCATTCCACCACGTATTCCTTTTTTAAAAAACTTATACATGTCTATGTCTGTCAGCAACTCTAATTCTATACTTGTATGCTTTAACATGGCATCCCATGATAGTCCTGGAGCAGTGTAGTACTGACACGGATCTAAATTATAAATGCCCTTGCAAACTTTTCGAAAATTTTCGAATATATCTGTTAGCAGAAGAACATCCGTTTTTAGATACAATTCCATATAATCTCGCAGGGTTTTGCAATTAAAGGTATGCCAGACCTTTGTTGCATGTTCGTAGTCTTCAAGTGAGCACTCCTTGTTATTCAGTGTGCTAAAGAAATCTAGAAATCTTCCGTTGGCGGAAGCTGACTATCATCCAATTTTTGGAAAGAATCAAGATAGTCATAGGGGAACACACTCTTTCTTCTTACAAGGTCAAACTCTGTCTTTGTTTTAAAGTGCGCCCTTACCGTATAGAAGTCATTGTCCGTAAGGTTATTTGCTAAGCTATCGGCCATAAAGCGTATAGTGTCTAAGAATCTAAGCTCAAAATTAAAATTGTCAGTCATTTTTGTAAATCTAGATAGAGAAATGTACAGTTCTTTGTTCAGCGGAAGGACTTTTATATTGTCAGACTTTTTACCCAATTCTTTCACAAAAAAGTGTGAGTCATAAGATCAATAATTATGAAAATATATTGGGATGAATTTGGGAATTTGGAACTTTAAATTGCAAACATTGTGAGCTGCACCTCGATATTTACCACTTATATGGCAATGATCTCTTACGCGGTCATTACCGAGAAATTTGTCACATATGTGACAATTTATTGCGTCTTGAAAACTATTTACTTCCGAAGGGGATAAACTATCCATTCCTTCCTTACTTGTAAGAAACTCATTATAAATATCCTCACAATCTTCAATTATGCAATCAACAAATTTCTCTGACGCGTCCTTACCACTATATATCTTAAATTTATCTAACCTATCATTACCTATATACACTTGATGTAATAACTAAAGGCACAGGGAATGTGCCTCTTAATAATTTTAGTTTTGTGACTTACATTTGTTTGCATATCCTCAAGTATGCATTCAAAGTCAGCATAAGCCACGAATGGCACATCCATCTGCCGCTGATGATCCTTAAATTTCAAGGGAAAATTTTCAGCAGAAGGCAACGTTGCGACAATTTTTCCGCATTCTGCTTTGTGTTGCTCCATAGTCCTTTCAATGTGCGTATATTGCAGGCAGCTATTACAAAATAAAAGTGCGCTACAGTACTTCGTTGTCTGTGCTTTTAGAAGTCTGGAAAATTAATAAATTAATATATATGTAAATACATTTATGGTTATTCACATATATTTACTTACCTTGTTATGCTTTCTGGTGATTGTCTCCATCTTCCAACAGCAATAAATTAACATGCTTTGTTTTTTCTTTTTGCGTAATATAATGGTCCAATTATTTCATCAGTCTCACTATCATACCCAAACACATTCACACTAACATCATCATTCCTGCCCTCAAATTCTTGAATATTTTTAAGACATAGTGGAAATTTTAGATTTATGAAATCTATTTTAACCCCATTTTGTAAGGTTATAACATCGGCACTAATGTCTTCGATGTTATATGAGATATAACGTGTCTTATTTCTTATTATTGAAGTATCCAATGCAGCGACTAAAGCTCATTTATAGCAATAATCATCACTGTTTTCAATGTTGATGCAGGCCGTCCTTTTAGCTAGTTTGTATGGGGAGCTTATCCATTGAGATCCTTTTACAAGTGAACTTTTGTTTATATTCATTTCAACACGAATAATTCTAATTAACGTCCACCCAGAATCTCTTTCCTGGAACTCTGACATATGATTATGGATGTCTTGTAATTGTTTTGAAATTAGCTCATCAATATTACTTCCTAAGCACAATAGAACCATTTTTGCTCTCTGTGAAATCTGACACAATTCCATTTCTTCACCCACAATTTTTATATACTCTCCAATAAGAGTTATATTGAATTTTAAAATATTGTGCTTAGCTAAACTATTTTCAAGTAATTCCTTGAAAATTGGTTTATTTTCCACAATAAAATCTTTAAATAGAAGATCATCTTTTTTGTTGGGAATTCCATAGATAGCAATATTATTTTTGAACGCACTATTTATCAAATAATATTTTGGTTCAAAGCCTTCAGCCTGTTCCACATTCAAAGAAGAATCATATTCACCGCTGGTAGAATTTGAAACATCCATTTCTTCTTCATCAAGTATAGTGTTGTTGCTGTCAATAGGCTGCTCATGTTGGGTTATTTGACTTATTTCCATGTCGTCAAGCACAACATTATATAGTTGTTGTTTTGTTGTTGTTGTTGATGGCGTTGTTGAGGTTGCCTGAAACTCTCCATCGTCAAGGCAAATTGATTATTCCAAACTGTAGGATAATAGTTGGGCATATTATATTGCTGCCATTGCATTGGTGATGTATATTGATAGGGAATAGGAAGATTCTGTGGAATTTGTATGGGTACTGAAAACTGATTGTTCAAAGACGTAGGATAGTACGAAGTCATCGGAGGCTCTTGAATGGATAGCGGATATTGCTGTTGCTGATTGTTCCAAGCCATAGGGTTATATAAAGATATTGGAGGCTGTGGAGCACATTTACTGGCATTTGAATGAGTTGTAGTTGAGCATGACTTTTCCAATGCTCCAAATACGACTTTTGGTATTTGTATTCCTTAGCACACACTACACAACGGAAAATAGATGAACTCATTTTATTTATTATTTTCAAAATAGTCACTTTAATTGAATTAAAACACAACAAAAATTTTTTTTACATGAACTTTTATATACACAAATACTATAACAATATTTTAGTTTTCAATAGTTTTATTTTTTATCAAAACTAATTTACTTGTTGTTAAAAACTTGTTACTTTTAGATACAAAACTGCACTAATTTAAGATAGAAAAGTTTATGATTTATATAATAATATTTTCAGTATGGTGTTGTATACATAACTTCAATGAGTAGTTTCCAGTGCCAAAGCTACTATTTGTGGTAATAGAAAAAAATAAAAAAATTGTAGCAAAACAAATCTCTAAGCTATAAAAAATTAATGTAAACAAACGTTTTTTGTGTATCAACGACAAAAAGCAGAAGCATGCTTAAGCATGCATAAAAAATCCCTACGTTGCAAAAATTTAGCCGCGAAAGAATTTGTCCGTTACAAAAGTTTTATTGCAAACAAATATTGAGGTCAAGTAACAGCATGCATAAAAAAATCCCTACGTTGCAAAATTTAGTTGCGATAGAATTCGTCCGTTACAAAAATTTGATTGCAAGCAAATATTGAGGTCAAGTAGAAGCATGCTAAAGCATGCTTAAAAAAATCCCTACGTTGCAAAAATTTAGCCGCGTAAGAATTTGTCCATTACAAAAATTTGATTGCTAGCAAATATTGAGGTCAAGTAGAAGCATGCTAAAGCATGCATAAAATATCCTTACGTTTGTAACGACACGTTTTCCGCTGGTTGCTGGGGCAGCTCAGCGGAGTCCAGGGTCGTTGATATATTTATATTTTAAAAGAGAAGTCCAGTATATTCACGTTATAATATTATTCTTTATTATTTTACTGAGTTCACAGGATAAATACATTAGTTATTTTTATGTCTCTTATCTTTAATTTTGTACCTAAGGCTACGCTTAGAGCTACACTTCGCGGCCAGGATGGTTGGTAACGCGGTAGAAAACAGGTAGCAAACAGTGGCTGTGGGCCACTAGCGATCACAGTCGGGACGCCTTACTGTGACGGTTGAGAGGGGAGTTATAAACTCCTCGCCTTCAGCCGTAAAGGAGCGCGCCACCGTCGTGATTAACCCGCCGGCAAGATAAATTGCTTGCGGGAATTATAAACTCCTCCACAAACACGTTAGCTCACCGTACAGGCAGCTACGACCAACTTAGCAGTCACCGCGGGACGCCTCACTGTGACAGGTTGATAGGGGAATTATAAACTCCTCACCTCCAACCGCAAGTGAGCGCGCCACCGGCGTGATTAACCCGACGGCAAGATAAAGGGTTTGCGGGAATTATAAACTCCTCCACAAACGCGTTAGCTTACCGTACAGGCAGCTACGACCACTCTATACCTGGCCGAAAATAGTGAGTGAATTTCACAAGGCAGGCTGCTTAGGGAATTATAAACTCCTCGCCAAGCGACCTGTCAAGCAAGCACTCACTGCCCAAAGTATATTTTATTTGCGGGAATTATAAACTCCTCCACAAATTCAATGTCTTACCTTCAGGCCAGCCACACAGCAACTGCCTTCTGCAGCCAATTGCTCGTGCTTTTATACCTATCGAGCTTGCACACATTTACACACACATGTATGTATGTGAGCATTAATTACATCAAACCATATGCGGGCTGTGTTTCATTTGTATTAACAGCTGTGCTATCACAGTGCTGATATTACCTGGTTGGGCGTTACCAATCATTCTGCCGTTAAATTTAAATTGTCTTATTTGGATACTTCTTTAAATAGTATTAAAGTTAAATAATGTTAATGTAAATGATTAACGACCATCCTGGTGGGAAAGGAAATAAATAAAATACAGTTTATATTTTAACATCATACAAACGGTTTATAAATGAAAATAATGCAATTTAGGTTATACATGTTCGAAACTAAAAATATATATCGAAATATCATAAGATAAATATTGATAAAAATAAGAAAAATTCAGGGTATAAATGTTTCAAATAGAAAAATCTATTTGTTATAAATGTTCGAAAATAAAAAAATATCGATCCATGAAAATACTAAAGTTTATAAATGTTCGATCAAGTTATGAGAAACGCAATTTATATAACTTCACCTGTTATTTGTGTTGCTAAAATTGAGGCACGATTTTTAGCGTTACACTACCTCATCCCATTGGACAACGAACGAGAGGCGTGTAGAATTAGTGTGGTATCCACTGTATGTGCACTTGGCCGATGCGCTTGATATAAACAACGTACTGCTGATCCTTGACGCACTTGCGGAAGCGAATTCGGTGGTTATTTGTTTGGTTGGTGATGGCGTGTCGCACGATTTCTTGTAGTTCCACTGGGGCTTGTGGGAGTGTCACGTCTCTCGGTCCTGCTGGTAGTGGTGGGTCGTCGATATCGCTTTTCCTGGTGCGAGTGGCGGGCCATTCACGCTTCCGGGTGAGGTCGAGGTTGAAGACGATGACGAATCTGAGCCTGAATCTGAGGCGGGAGACGACAACGCTGGGGTTGATGACCGGCCCGGTGGGGATGTGGCGAATTCAGTGTCGTGAGTTACGTTCTCACTACCGGACCACGTAGTTGGGCTGATATCGGGTGTAGGTGGGCGTGCATCGGATAGTTCCGTTGGAGAATGTATTGGGATGGTGCGGAGGATGCTCCTCTGTTGCACTGATGCATGTTCGGCACTGCTCATGCGATAGCACCAACCTCGTCCGGGCGTTCTGGGAATGCTCCGGCTACAGGAACCGGTAGTTGGGCTACCCGGTTTCTGTTTCGAGACAGATGTCATGTCGGCCAGGTTGGTGTTGCATTCACCCTTGGCATTCTCCGAGTTCGCCGCAGCAGCAATTCCCGGTGTTGGCTGTGTTATTGGTACTAGAAGCCGGACAATCATGGAGCGCTCGTAGCATTGGAATCCTAAATGTTGGTACTGTTGGTCCCGATATTCGACGGACGCGTGTCCCAATTTTCGGGGTGGGGTGGGGGCATGAAAATTTTCATTCTCCCAATCTAGGGAACATGGTGATGATGGCGGAAACGGTGATGGTGGGGTAGGCGGGCGTATGTCTACTCTACGGTCATCAAAGCCGAAGAAGGTGCGCTGGAGTTCTTCCAGTAGGGTGTCATCGACGAGGTCTGCATCGGCCAAGTTGCAGTGTTGGCGGGGGCTGACTGTGGGTTCAGTGTCGCTTGGTGGGCCGCATGAGTCGGTTAGATCAATGATTTTCGGGGGTGCGGGAATCGGTTGAAACATTCCCTCACCTTCTGCGGCCCGCTGTGTGGGTGCACGTGGTGGTGGGAATTTAGGCTTTCGGGAACCCTTTGATTTCTTCGCTGTGGGTGTTTGCCTCTTGGGTGCGGAGGGTCGACGTTTCCCTTTGCTAGTGCTAGGCACGTCATTGTCCAGGAATATCGTCCGCCTTTTCTCAGCCTTCTCCCGCTCTAAGTTTTGCCGGAATTTTTCCCGCGATCTTTCGAACTTCTTCTGATCGACGCTCATCCTTCTTATAATTGCAGGGTTTCGGTTGGGCAGGGGTATCTGTCAAGAAGAAAAGAAAAAAGAAGGCAAAGGTGTTACTGAGTCAATCGTGGTATTCTTTTAAATCGCTAACGTGAGCGTTGCGTAAATCACTACTGTTCTCCCCTGAAATCTTTACAATTACTGGTGACATAAATTCTTTCACGGTATATGGCCCCTCAAACTTAGGTGCGAGCTTTGCTGTGAAGTTCTCAATTGCTTTTGAGAGGGGGTGCTGGCGTACTAAAACTTTCTCTCCAATCTTCGGCTTCCATCGGCGCACAGTGGCTGAAAATCGTTTTTCATTGGCCAAAATTCTGTAACTTTTGAACCGATCAAAATATTGCAGTAATTTTTATTTTATTGGATAGATATTTAGTACAGCTTGACTCAGTTTAAATTTCATTAAAATTGATTGAGGACTTTTTAAGCAATTCTAGGTCAAAGTTGAACTTTTGAATTTTTTTAAGTTTTAGAGTGAAATATGGAATTATTATTTTTTTATTTATTAAAAAAATTGAATATTTGGAAATTAATAATAATTATAAATAATTTTTGTAATAATGGAATTTTTTTTATGTTACACTTAAAAAAAATTTTACACTGAAAAAAAATAGTAAAATCAACTGGAGATTTTGCTATTACAGAAAAATTAAAAATTTTTTGCTGACAAATTTGCAAATTTGTTTACACTCAAAGAATAGTTACACTTAAAAAAAACGTTAATAATATTATCTAAAAATATTGCTATTACTACAGAAAAATTTATTATTTTTTGCTCTCAAATTTGATAATTTTAAAAACATTTTAAAAATAAAAATTGCAATAAATTTTAATAGCATTTGCAACAATGGTAGGTTCTGTTTATTATTATTCATTTGACTCAAATATTGATTGCAAATATTCCATATTTTGTTCTGTGCTATCTCTGTTCTTTAGTAGTTTTTTGGCTTCTTCATCTAAATCCCAATGTTCCACTTTCCATTGATTTCGAATACTGGAGATAAACGGATCTGACGTTGCCAATAATATATTAAATAGATCTTCATTTGTTGTGTGCTCTCTATAAAATATGTAATCCTTGTTCCTTTTTTCCTGAGCCTCCTCTGATAGATCTCCAAGTAGCACCAAATGATATTTAATGACATCTTCTCCATGATAAAGAGTTTTGTGAACTGTTGCAGACATATTTCTCCATGGGTAGTTGGTTGTATATATTTTTGCAGTTTCCTTAGCATAATCTCCAAATTTTCTAGTCAATTTCTTCATTGCACGCAAGTACTTCTAGGATTATTTTAAATCTGAAAATAAGGTTTAAATCCACTCCTGTTATTTCAGATGCTGTTTCTGGATCTGAAAAGAATCTTCTTGCGGTATTGCCATCATTTGTATTGCCTGACCCTTGTTTTGGCTGATCTATAATCAATCCAAATTTGCGATATTTATCTTGAACATGTTTCTTTTTTGAACTTCTTAACTCTTTGTTGGTTTCGTTGTTTCTTACTGAAGACCCGAAATCCAAATCATAACTAATTTTTAGTATGTGTTCCATAAGTCGTATTCTTGCATGTAGTGATGATAATTCAAATTCATATGTTTTAACAACTTTTTCATTGATATTCACTTTTGTTAATTGGTTCTGTGATGTAGGAAAGATTCTTTTATATTTGTACAACCAATTGCACCGTTAATATCTTTAAGTTTCCGCCTCTTAGATCTATCGCTGCAGTTGTCCAATGATTTGCGTGGTCTTCCAGCCTTATCTTGCTTTGTTGTTTCTGCAGCGACAGTAAGTTGGCCCTCTAACCAGTTTCCACTTTTTATATAAAAGTTTTGTTTACTGTAGCGAACTTCTTTGTAGCGTTTTTTGGTACTTTGACGAAATTAGATAATTGCTCTTGCATTTCGGTGCTACACGAATTAAGGTTTAATTTTATTTTAACGTAACTAAGAACATCTTCCTGGTTTTTGTTTCTAAAATACTCTTCCGCCAGTTCTTTATAACTGAAGCTCTTCATATTTTTCTGAATATTTTTATTTGCGTCTGTTATGTTTTATCCGTACACTTAGAGGATTAACTGAGTAATCCCTTATCGAATCCGTAGTTTTATACATTTTTAGATACATGTTATTCACACATTGATCTTTAATTTCATAGCAGGTAGTGCTTAAATTGCACAAAACTGCACATGTTGTCCAGACCTTAATATCAGGTAAAACTAATTAGTATCTCGCCAATATTTGTTGTTGTTGTTGGGTTGTTTTTTTATTTTTAGTGGTTTAATGTCCGGATTATTGTTATAAAATTGCTTATGACTTTGGTTGACCCTAACATTTGATAACAGGTAAATTTAGAAACAGATCATATGTTTACTAGAATTTTGTGATAATTTGTGATAATTTTATGACTTATTTTTTGCTGATCAAAACAAAGCCATTAAACCCTTTCGCAGGTATTATATTTAATTTTTTTAGTTTTACGTAGTCTAAAGTAAAAACATAAACTTTTAGGCAAAAAAGTGAAAATTATATACACCATTGTATACGAGTACTTTGGAGTAATTTCATTAAAATGAAAAAAGTGTTCTACACACGGCTCGTCACGGGTGCAAAAGTATATATAGCGGTAAAGAGGACACTTTCACCTTTCTCCGGGTGGTATACATTTCTTGTTCCCTTTTGTTCCCTAGAAGTTCTATTCTACTAAAGTTTAAATTTGAGAAAAATATAGTAGTTTCATAAATATTCCGTAACGCCCTTAATATTAAACGCTAGAGCTCTGACCACTTACAAAAACTAAAGACTATAATCCTACCAACATTATAAAAAAGACCGCAGGCCATTATCGATGATAGCTTGCGAGTAGTAATCATTTATTTTTGATAAAAAACAACAGAAAACACCTTTTTCTGAAATTACAAAAAACCGTTGAGTTTGACAGCATGCCACGCTCACAATTATCAATAGTTTAACCTAATTTTTTGGCTACCTTAATCTGGATATATTAGCTGCAAAAGGGCGTAAAAATTTTAAAAATCGGTGACAAAAAAAATTTGACTTTTGGCCAATGAAAAACGATTTTCAGGCACAGTGCGGCGTCGACGCAAGTTATAATATTTCTGTAGTGATTGCGACGCCTTTTCCAGGTTACGTCGAACGATTTTGAATACTTCCTGGAGTTCGTTGGCTCTTGCCTCTGGTACAAGGTTGCTGGCTCCAGTGCCTAGGGTCACTTGGTCGTACAACGCGTTTGGCAGGCGAGGTTCTCGACCTTGTGTGAGATAGGCGGGTGAGTATCCCGTTGACTCAGCGACGCTAGTGTTAATGGCCAACATGATCTCTGGTAACCATTCGTCCCAAGAATTATGACGTTGACCCGTAAATTGTGCCATTATGGTCTTGATGGTACGAATAGCTCTTTCCGTCGGGTTCTCATGTGGGCAGTATGGAGCCGTGAATTGCTGTCGGGTGCCATGTATTTCTAGGCATCTCCTAAATATGCGGGATGTAAACTGGCTACCATTGTCGGTTATGATTCGTTTTGGAACGCCGTAACGGGCTACAATGCGTTCGCGGAAAGCCTTTACCAGGCCCTCTGCGGTGGCTTTACGTAGGGGTATCAGCTCACACTTTCCTTTGAAAAGGAATCAAAAAAACAAGCAACATCGTGTTGCCATGCTTTGTCCGCGGTAGCGAGTTAACATCTCTTATTTTAAGATAGTAATAACAAATCCATAAATTCAAATATAACTAAGATAGTAATAAAAGATGATAACAAATCCATAAATTCAAATATAACTAAGATAGTAATAAAAGATGATAACAAATCCATAAACTCAAATGTAACTATTCTAAGCTAGAGATAAGACAAACATCATAAATACAACTATTGTAACGATAAGAAACACATTTTCTCTTTTCTAACTTAATACAAATAACTCAAAACATGTTTTACTGATAAAAAAGGTACTAGTAACCTAAACAAAGAAAAACATATTTTGAGTTAGAACAAAGAAACATTAAACATAATTATTATTATAAATAGATGCTAAGAAAAATACGATAGTTAGTCTTAAGAATATATTTAATAAAGAAACGCACATTTCGGTGCATAAAAAAAGAAAATATATTTTTTTACTAATTTCCTATAAATTGGAAATTAACTGGGGGCTCAAGCCGGTCTAAACTCTTGACCACAGCCAAATATTCTTGACATTCAAGATATTTAAATAAAAATTCCACGGCTTTGAAGAAAAGCAAACCAATCTCTGAAAAAGTGAGAAATTACCACGCTGGACCAACGTCAGAAACGGCAGAAAATATTCAATTCCCTACGATCTATGGGAAAAGACAACGACACAATGAATCAAGATATCGCAGCTTTACGAGCACAAATAGAGGTACTCACACAAACTCTACAGAATACTCAATTGAAGGTAAATACACTGGAGGCGGAACGATCTCCCCACACAATCATTACGCAGGAACAACATAGTGACTTCACACCAAATATAACTGATGCAACTCAGATAAATTTAAAAACATTCGAAGCCATACCGTGCTTCAGTGGGAATAAAAACCAATATAGATCCTGGCGGAAAAGGGCATGGACATTCATGGAAAATATCAAAAAATTTTCCAACCACCCAAATTACTACACAGCATTCACGATACTGCATTCAAAAATTGTTGGAGAAGCAGCAGACATCCTCATCAACCACAATACCAAGATGAACTTTTATTCTATAATTAACAGGCTTGACTACACTTACGCAGATCAACGACCATTATACGTACTTCTCGAGGAAATGAAGAAACATAAACAGGGAAGACAAACACTCTCAGAATTCCACAGCAAAATCAGCAAAGCACTGAACCTCGCACTTTCGAAGATAGAGATGTCAGGTGATAAGGGATCTGCATCCATGGCGGAATATGCAAATCAGGAAGCAGTCCGTACATTCATCACATTATATACATTATATAGCCATCATCCAAAGGACCTAGAAACTGCATTTGCAATCGCAAGCACTATATACCACGACAACGCAAATATGCAGTTCGACACACTGGCTACAACACAACTACACAACCAAAAACCAAACTTTGGACCACAACGATACGAAGATAGAAGGAGGTACAATCCCAATGTACAAGCTCAATTTAATCATCAACCACGGCAGGAACCCATGGAAGTGGATAGTTCGCAACAATTTAGACGTTCAACACAATATTCTCCACAGCAGCAATAAACGGCGAATAAACGGATTGCCATGTCTACAGAGGCACTGCCAAACAACAGGTAAATCCGTTAATATATTAATCGACACAGGTGCGACAAACAATTATATTAGTTCTAAGTGCAACATAGGAAAATCTATTCCAATAAAACCAGTTAAGGTAAAAACGCTTCACGGATACTCTTTAACGAAAGCAAAAAAAATTATTACACTATTAGGCCATAATTTAGTATTTTTCGAAACTGAACCCTTAGAAGAGTTCGATATGCTTCTCGGGGAACATGGTCTCAGAGCCATAAAAGCAGAAATTAACTTGAGTATAAAATCACGTATAAATTTAAAAGAAAAGAAGAAATTAGCGAACAAAAAGTGAATTACACAGTCAATAATGACAAATATAAAAATGAAATTAAAAATATAATGAGAATAAATGACAAAACCAACAAAATTCTGCCCTTTACAACCACTGTACAAGCTACAATTAGGACAAAATCAGAAGATCCTATTTGGGTGAAACAGTACCCGTATCCAATAGCAGACAATGAATTTATAAATAAAGAAATTCAAACATTATTAGACAACCAAATAATACAACCTAGCAAAAGCCCATACAACTCTCCAGTATGGACCGTTGCGAAAAAAGGCACTGATGAGGAAGGGAAACCAAAAAAACGTATGGTAATAGATTTTCAAAAGCTTAATGCTCAGACTATAACTGACAGGTACCCTATCCCAGATGTAGCAATGACTATTCAAAATTTAGGTAAAGCAAAAGTCTTTACAACACTAGACTTAGAGTCAGGATTTCACCAAATCTTGATAAAAAAAATCAGACAGAGAAAAGAGTGCATTCAGTGTGAATGGAGCAAAATACGAATTTCTTAGAATGCCATTCGGCTTAAAGAACGCACCTTCTATATTTCAGCGATGTATAGATGATATTCTGCGTCCATATATTGGTAAGTTCGCTTACGTTTATATCGACGACGTGCTTATATATTCTTCTTCGCCTGAAGAACACATGGAGCACATTCGAATAATAATAAACGCATTACACAATGCAAATATGAAAATTTCTGACGAGAAATCACATTTTTTCCAAGACTCAGTAGAATATCTTGGTCACGTAATCAAACAAGATAAAATAACTGTAGATCCTAGTAAGATCCAAACAATAAAGGATTATCCAATACCTAAAAATTTAAAAGAATTAAGGTCATTTTTAGGACTAGCTAGTTAGTATAGGAAATTTGTACAAAACTTCGCTTCAATAGTGAAACCTCTTACTACATTCTTACGCGGAGACAATGGCGGTGTAAACAAAAAGCAAAGCACAAAAGTATTAATTAATCTAGATAAACCAGCACTCGAAGCGATAGAGAAAATTAAAGATATGTTACAAGCACAAGTCGAATTATTTCAACCAGATTTCAACAAGCCCTTCGAATTAACGACTGATGCAAGCAACTTTGCAATAGGAGCTGTACTTTCTCAGAATAAGAAACCTATTTCATTTATATCTAGAACCCTTAACCAAACCGAACAAAACTATAGCACAAATGAAAAAGAGCTTCTTGCGATCGTTTGGTCACTTCAAAAATTAAGAAATTACCTTTACGGTATAGCAGATTTAACCATTTACACGGACCACCAGTCACTTATTTTTTCTATATCTGATAAAAATCCCAACACAAAATTGAAACGATGGAAAAATTTCATCGAAGAATATGGCGCTAAATTAGTATATAAACCAGGAAATCAAAACGTCGTCGCTGACGCATTGTCACGTCAGCATATTAATAATACTTCGAGTTGTTCACAACATTCAGCACAAAGTTCGCCAATCGAAAAATTGAAACGCGTGAAACAACCATTAAATGCATTTAAGAATCAAATAATTATTCACTATAACACAGATAACTTAGTGCAAATATCTTCACAAAATATTTTCTCATATGCACGACACACACTTTTCTATTTAACCAAGGACGAATTATTAGACAGATTAAAACAAATAATAAACCCAAAAGTAACAAATGCTATAAAAATAGAGGAAGAAACTCTATTCCACGTCGAAGATAATATCATTTCTTCTTTTCCAAATGTAAAAATTGTAGTAGCTCAGAAAATTACAGAAGATATAGAAAACATAGATAGACAAAAAGAAATCGTAGTACTAGCACATAGACGAGCACACAGAAATTACACAAATAACGCTCAAGAAATACAGACAACGTATTTTTGGCCAACCATACGCACCATGTGTAAAAAAGAAGCACAAGACTGTGAAATCTGTCTTACAAACAAATACGAAAGAAGACCAAATAAACAACCAATTGGAGCAACACCGATTCCAAATCACGTGGGAGAACACATACACTTAGATTTATTTTATATGAACGGAAACACATACATCACCACAACTGATAAGTACTCAAAATATTGCTATATACGAGAAATTCCAAATAAGAAAAATATACACAAATACATCGAAGAAATACTATCGCAAATCTATCCAAATGCTAGATTCATAATGACTGACAACGAAGCAGCATTATCAAGTATATGCGTAAAACAGGTTTATGAAAAACTACATATTGAGCATACGCTAACGCCAACATACCATTCAACAACAAACGGTCAAGTGGAACGCACTCATAGCACGCTGATCGAACTCACTAGAGTCCTAGCTCAAGAACACAATTCTTCACCAGGAGACGAAATCTTTAATGCCGTTCGACAATACAACAAAACAATACACTCAGTCATTGGAGAGAAACCCGAGGACGTGTTTTTTAACCGGGGAGCACATCCTGATATTAAAGAAAAAATTGAAATAAACCAACAGAAAATACTTCTATATCACAACAAAAATCGTAAGAACATCACATACCAAGCAGGGACGTTATATACTCCAAAACGCACCGACGCAATAAAAACGTAAGGAAATACTCAAAACACATTGTAAAGGAAGATAAAGGTAACACAATAATTACAAACAAAAATATTGTTATACATAAGGATAATATACGAGTACAAACATGCAAAGAATAATATTATTATATATATCCGTCCCATTCGGTAACAGACTAATAGACTTAAAAGACAAAAAATATATAATGATAGAAACTGACCCTGTATACGTTTTTCAGGACACAGCGTTCTTATACCATATGACAAACCTTTCTAGAATCTTGACACCCTACGAAAACATAGTACGATTTGCATATAATTTAGAACAAAACTCTGCTGAATATTTGTTGATAACTAAAATAGAAAATCTGAAGTCACAACTACTTCCTAGAATCTCCAGAACTAAACGTTCACTTAATTTTCTAGGATCAGCCCTCAAACTTATTACAGGAACACCTGACCACACCACGATGACCTAATCGAAATCAAGACAGGATTGAATATGCTAATAGAAAATAATAATAAACAAAAGAAAATAAACTCTGAATTTGAAAAAATATTAGAAAGAATTAGCCCCGAATCTATTTCAGAACATTTAATACTTACCGAAGTATACAACGAACTACATTCTATCGCTACAATGATTAATTTCGCAAAAGACGGAAACTTTTATTCCGGAACTTTAAATTTAAAAGATATTCAACAAATAGTGTCTAATGAAGCGTTAGATCTACCTATAATAAATATATTAGAATATGCCGATATTAATGTTTTTTATTTTCATCACACAATTGTAAACACCTATAAATACCCATTATTAAAAACGAAATGTAAGCTATTTAATTTGTATTCACTAGCATTTAAGCACGGAAAACTATTACTAGACTCTAGAAAAGCAAAATGCAATAATAAATTTACAAGTATCGAAAAATGTAAAAATTATCTAGGAAACTTTATATGCAAAATTAAGAAACCGGACAACTGTACTATTAATGTATTAGAAAACAGGCCAGCCAAATGCGAAGTAATACATGAAAATAACGCACCGCTACAAGTACTCGAAAGTGGAAACATCATTACAGATTACGAACACACCTGGAATAACGTAAAAATAAATGGACCTAAACTAATAAAATTCAATTACTCAACAAATCTAGATGGAAAACAATACTACAACCACCAACAAGCACTCAAAGATGCCATACATAACCAACACGACGAACAATTACAAATAATGCGCATCTTAGAATCTAATGGTAATTACAAATTTAACAATATCCAAGAAATATCAACCTTCCTGATACCCATCGAAGAACATCCAGTCAAATACACATTTTATTTCATATTGGGACCATGTACATTAGCATTACTAACTTATGGTATGATTAAATTCTGCGAATGCTACAGGATAAAGAAAATAGAAACACAAAGAAAAAAAAAATCGACGAATTATATGAAATAGAACTTCTCAAGCTCCGACAGAGACAATATACAGTTTAAAACGAGGACGTTTTTTTTTTAAGAAGGAGGAGAGTTAACATCTCTTATTTTAAGATAGTAATAACAAATCCATAAATTCAAATATAACTAAGATAGTAATAAAAGATGATAACAAATCCATAAATTCAAATATAACTAAGATAGTAATAAATGATGATAACAAATCCATAAACTCAAATGTAACTATTCTAAGCTAGAGATAAGACAAACATCATAAATACAACTATTGTAACGATAAGAAACACATTTTCTCTTTTCTAACTTAATACAAATAACTCAAAACATGTTTTACCGATAAAAAAGGTACTAGTAACCTAAACAAAGAAAAACATATTTTGAGTTAGAACAAAGAAACATTAAACATAATTATTATTATAAATAGATGCTAAGAAAAATACGATAGTTAGTCTTAAGAATATATTTAATAAAGAAACGACCATTTCGGTGCAGAAAAAAAGAAAATATATTTTTTTACTCATTTCCTATAAATTGGAAATTAACTAGCGGACCCATGAAGTCTGCACAAATGGTGGCCCATGGCTCCTCGGGAATACGTGTCAGCATTTCCCCTGCTGGAGGTTGCTGGATGACTTTATATCTCTGGCATAAGTCGCATTTACGCACATATTGCTTGACATCTCTGGCCATTCCTGGCCAGTAATATCTGCATGCGACCTTATTCAAGGTTTTTCTTGTTCCGAGATGGCCGCCGGCTGCGCTGTCATGGTTTTCGCTGATTACCTGCCTCCGCAACGAGGTGGCCACACAGAGTTTCCATGGGGTACAGTCCTCATCACTGACGCTACGGTTGGAATGTTTATACAGCTGATTATTGATAATGGTGAAATTTGCGAATTTTTCCGGGCTCTGTCGTACCTCAGAAATCGGCGCTGTAACCACGCGCATTGCTCGTTGGTGGCGGTTTGTACCATATTGACGCGGTCTACTGGTTTTCGTAAGAGTGCATCGGCCACGACGTTTTGTTTCCCTTTTCGATATTGAATGTTGAACCGATATTGTTGAAGCTCCAGAGCCCATCGGGCAAGTAGGCCTGTTGGATTGTCGATGGAGTTCAGCCACTTGAGTGACAAGTGATCGGTTACAACCACAAATTCATACCCCTCTAGATAGGGTCTCATTTTACGGATTCCCCAGACAATGGCCAGACATTCCTTTTCGGTAGCCGAATAATTTTTCTCAGGTCCATTCAAGTGCCGGCTCGCGTAGGCTATCACTCTTTCAGTGTCGTCTAGGGTCTGCGTCAATACCGCGCCCAATCCATACTCGCTAGCATCAGTTTGGAGCACAAAAGTCTTGGTGAAGTCGGGGCAGGCTAACACCGGGGCCTTCGTGAGTTTCTCTTTAAGTCGGAGGAAAGCGTTTTGTTGTTCTTCTCCCCACTTCCAATGTCTACCATTTTTTAATAACTGGGTTAACGGCTTAGATATTGCCGCAAAGTCCGACACAAATCGTCGGTATCAGGACGTGATTCCCAGGAAACGTCGCACCTCTTTTACACTGCTGGGGGGAGTCATCTCGGTGATGGCCGCTATTTTATCGGGGTCAGTCTGGATCCCATTTTGTGTTATGACGTGGCCCAAATATTTTGTTTCTGCCTTAAAAAACTCGCACTTTTCCGGGTTGATTCTCAAATTTGCCATACGTAGGCGACGAAATACTTCTTTGAGGTTCTTTATGTGTTTTTCGAACGTGGCGCCGATAACAATTATATCATCGAGATAGGCAAACACATGTGGTTTCATTTCGGGTCCGATTACGCTATCTAGGGCTCGTTGGAATGTGGCAGGAGCCGAGTGTAGCCCAAAAGGCATCACGCGCCACTGGTAGAGTCCCCTCCCGTTGACAGCGAAGGCGGGATTTGCCGGTACCCATCCTTAAGATCCAAGCTACTGATAAACTTCGCATTTCTCAGCCGATTTAGGATCGTATCGATACGGGGTAGGGGTTACGCATCAGGTATTGAACGGGCGTTGAGCTGGCGGAAGTCCATACACGTCCGCAACGTACCATTCTTTTTCTTTACGAGGGTAATAGGAAAACTATATGGGCTTCGCGATGGTTCGATGTACCCTTGCGAAATGAGCTTGTTTACTTCAGCGTCGATGAGGGCCTGCATGGCTGGGTTCCGCTGCGCATACCTGAGTTTCACGGGCCGATCATCTTTCATGACTATCCGATGTTTCGCCACGTTGGACAAACCCTTAATAGATTGAAATTTTGGCAGCTCTGTTTCCACGAAGCGCTTGGCGGGCCTACTATCGGTTAGGTTTACATCTTTAGATATATTAATAATACTGCTTACCTGTGCCTGATGCCGACGATTGCTATAGTTTCCTTCTAGATGGTGTGCTGGGGGTGTTGGACACATGGCCACCAGGCCCGCACACGAAAACACGGCGTTAAACCGCTGTAGGAAGTCCAGCCCCAGGATCACGTCTTCCATGGCCTCCTCCATTATGAGAAAAGTACACTGCGTTGTTATTCTGCCCAAAGTTACTGACATCGTCACAGCCTGTGTTAAGATTTTTTTTGTACCATCCGCCAGAAATACTTCAATGTTAGTTGGAGCATAGATGGGGGTCAGTGTGATCTGTTTCAGTTGTTTCGGTGAAATGAAGCTCCTCGTGGCCCCCGTATCAATGATGGTAGTTACGAGTTGACCTTTAATGAGTATATTCGCCTTTAATTTTTCATCTTCCCATATCAGGCGTGTATTAGTTTTCCCGGACGAAACTTTTGAAGCGGGCCCATGGGGTGATAAGTTCTCCTTCTTCCCCCTTCCTCGCATCATTCGATGATGATCTCCTCGGTTAGGTTGTGCAGAGTTTGGGATACTTTCCAACTCGTCGGCGAGCTGTATCAACTCGCTAAGCGTTGTAAAGTCCTTCCTACGAATGTACCACTGGTAGTCTGAATGGGTATTACGAAATATACGCTCCAGTTTCTGTTCTTCGTTGAGGTTCGTATGCCACATGAGGCATTGCAGTGCCAGAACATAATCTTTGAAAGACTCCCGAGGGCGTTGAATGCGCTTTCGAATCTCGTCCTCTAATTTTCCAAAATACCGGGGCGGCAGGAAGAATGCTAGAAAATCATTTCTGAATGTTGTCCAGTCTTTCCAGCTTTTATTGTTGTTACGGAACCAAACTATCGCTCGGTCCCGCAAGACCTCTGGCATCACCCGTGGTAGTTGGTCCCGATTGATATTATACATATCTGCTAGCTCTTCAACGCGTTCTACAAAGCCCAAGGGGTCTTTACCGCCGTCGTATTTCACGCCCCATCGTCGGACACTCTCGATGACACCAATACGTTCGTCGTGGTGAGGGGGTGTAGGGTTAGACACCGGCGCAACTGGGCCGGTCGCTGCCGCACGGGACTCCAATTCTTTTACGGCGAGAGTCGTGGACGCCATAGTCGGCTCGGCCTGGCATGTTTCCCCCTTGATCGGTGACGCTGGTGTTAAACACACTTTTACCGCAGACGAGGTGCTTGGCGCAGTGCCGAGGTTGGCCTCATGTTGTACCTGTAACTCCAGGAGTTCTTTCAGCCGGCCAGCTCCATGTTCACCGGCCAAAAACTTCGCCAATATTTTGCGTAGGTCTTCTACGTTGCCCACAGAGTCCTGGCCGTACTTTATTAAGTACTTCATCAAGTCATCCTTTTTCAAGTTGTACACCCAAGATGTCTTCAACATTTTCACTGGTAAATCTGGTGCAGTAGTATAGAGGGAGTATCTGAGGTGAATGTAATCGCTATAATCGGCTCCAACACAACACTGTTATCAGAAAATGTTGTTGTTTTTTCACTATCTACAAAAAATAAGATATATTTTTATTTGCTCTCTTTTTACTTTATTAAAAGTTTGCATGAAAAAAAATTCTTTTCCTTTTTTTATACTTAAGCTAGGTACTCTGTTCATCATTTCGTGCGAACTGCTGTCAAAAGTCCATATAAAAAAAATTCATGCGAAATAATTGCAAAAAAAAAATGGCCGAAGTTGAACTCTGTTCATCTTGTGAAAACATACGAAATGTTTCTGGCAGCATTATTTTTTCAACCACAAAATGTTTCTGGCAACATATTTTCCAACTGCGAAATAATGTAAGCACCACTTATTTCGTACGGAATTTCAAACAACAGCTGATCATATATTACTTGCGTTGTGGTTTTAATTTTAAGTTTGCTACGCAGAAATCTTTAAAATAATGGAAAGTAGTCAAAATATAACAAAAATTGAAAAGGATAAAATTAAATTTAGTGACACAGAGAAGCGTCTACTTATATCAGCTATAAAAAAAGGAAAAATATTTGGGATAAGTCACATAAGCTACATTCTAACCGCAACGCTATACGAGCATCGTGGAGGGAATTTGCTAAGGAAATTGGAAAACCCGTTAAGTAGTAGGATAGATATTAATGTGAATATGATGTAACTTCTCCAATATAATTTATACACTACGAAGATGAAGCATGTAAGCAAAACCTGGAGGAGCATTCTGGACAGCAAACGTTATTACAAACAAAAACGGAACGTGACAAAAAAATCCGGAAGTGGATGCGACCTACAATTTTTCTCCGACGAATCTCAAGATCCGTGGGAGTTTTCTGAGGACCTTGAATTTATGACCGAGGCGTCGGAGCTAAGAACGTAAGTATTATTGTCATAAAATTTTGTTGCTTTTATATCACTTACATTCTTTATGAAAATGTTGTTTTCAGAACCAGTTGCTCAGAAGTGCTTTGCTCACCAGATTTACAGCCAGCCCAAGATATTTCTAGTGATTTGGATATGCTACCTGCTACTTCACCGGACTTAACAAAACATAGTTATTCATATGTAAGTAGACTCTAACTTTACTGTACATGCATACATATAAAACAGTAATATGCACTAGGAATGACCCAATGGATGTTCGGCCGAAAACTTGTTTTTGTAAACTTGAGCCTTTGTTCATTGTTCTTGTGTATTTTTTAATAATTAAATGTTTGTTTGATTGTTTATTATGCTTATGTACAATGATCAAACTTTTTCGTCATTTTTCATTATGTGAAATGTAATAATTTTAACAATCGTTAATTTCAAACTTTAGTAAATATATTTCGAATAAAATGATTATTCCTTGCTTTTTTTTTAGAAAAATAAAACAGTTTCTTCAAAAAATGCATTAATGAATAAAATGAGAGAAGGTGTTTTAAAAGTGGCAGACGTGATGACAACATTGGTGGATTTGGCAAAAAACCAGAACCAAAATAATGACAAGCCCTTTTTAAAGTATGTTGATTCGTTGTTGTGAAAGTTGCCCAAAGAGGTAACAGAAGATGTGCAATCAAAAATTATTTTAATGCTTCATCAAGAGATCTCTGCTCAAAGACATTAATTGCCATTAATTATTATTCAAGAAACCCCAAAAGGACCAACATCATTTTCAACAATTGCAATGCAAACTATACTATGCAAATGCAGTCATAATTGCTTGAAGAATTGTTGAAAATGATATTGGTCCTTTTGGCGTTTTATATATTTATAATTAATATTTTAGTTTATTTTTTATTTATTATTTTTAAGGAAATGCTTTAAAATGCTGAAAGGCGAATATTTACCACCATATGTAGAAAATTTAAAATTAGTTTTATATGAATTTTATTAAGAGTAATAGCTAATAGTTATATTTTAAAAACGTGTTTTTTATTGCTTTTAAAAATCATATTAATTTAATACCTATTCATCTAAGAAAGCATATTTTCTTTGCCATGGGACAGAGCCAATCTCAGAATTAAAATAAGTTTTAATTCTGTTGCGGACAATACGGCCCGATTCATCTTGTCTCCCATAATGTGCAACGTTCATATTAGATGAAGAGAGGGAATCAGCTGGTAAATGATTTCTAAATTCCCCGCTAACCAGAACTCCAGATTCATTAACATAATCTGCATACTTTAATGGTGAGTACTGCTCCAGCCGTGTTTGGATCAAATAATTATGTAAATACATGCAAGCTCTAGTCATGTTATTTGCACGATCAGGGCCACAGAACATCTTTCGAGACAGACAGAAAAACTTGGAGCACATTATTCCAAATGCATTCTCCACACATCTTCTCGCTCTGCTCAATCTGTAATTAAAAATATTTTCATCGTCGTCAAGACGTTTGCCAGATTTTGGTTTGAAGGGTTTCATGATACGTCGATTCAATGGAAATGCGTCATCTGCAACAAACACGTATGGGGTTTCGTTTTCTGCTTCTGCTGGAAAAATCAAACGGTTTTGCCGGATGGCAGCCCCAAGTGAGATTTCTCAAAAATGTTTGCTACCAAAAGCACCAATATCTAGATAAGTGAATCGATAATCACCATCAGCAACAGCCATTATAACTATGCTTAAAAACCCCTGCAAATTAAAATTTATTTTAAACAATTCGGTTGCTCGAACACAAAAAGTACCTTATAGTTGTAAAACAGGCTACCAGATCCTGGCGGACATTTTACCGCAACATGTTTTCCGTCTACTGATCCAATACAATTTGGAAAATTCCACTTTTGATATGTTCTAGAAATGCGCTCTAATTCTTGTTTTGTCATTGGGGGAATTTGATCTTTTAGTACCGTAAATATAGCATTACAAACTTCGTCGATTATCAATCCAAATTTTTGTTTGCTAATTCGATAGCAACTAGCAATATGGCGCTGCAGTGTTCCACAAACTAAGTATCTAAGAAAATACATTATATAATTAGCAGAGTAATATCAATGTATGTACATACATATGTACTTACTCCAACACTATAGCCAACTTGTGCTTAGGTGAAATACCATCAGAAGGATGTGTGTTTCTCTTCGGCTGAAGTAAGTGCTCCACTTTGCTGAATATATCTAAAAACGCATATATATCCATATGAAAGTTTTCTTTAAATGCTTTCTTGTCTTTAACCATATCATCGAACTGAAGAAATAAAGTACAATATTTGCTTATGAGTAGTAAGTATATTAAATACATGAATAAATTACGAAATTACACTTACATCTGAAGCAAACCTTCCTTTATCATTTCTTTCCTGAAGGTAGGGACTTTTTGCAGAGCGTGTGTCTTCAAACAGCTCCTCCATAGATGCTGCAATTTGCATTAATTGACACGTTGCAGCGCAAGCTCCTAATATTATTTCGTTGTCCATTTTTCAATTTTTTTTTTTAATTATTCACTTCAAATATAGACATATGGTTTTTGTTTACATAAGAAAAACAGTGGTGCTTACTTTAAGGCAATAAAACCGATAAATTTCTTCTAAATCGTGGTGTTGTCACCACTTGCTAATTGTCAAAATTTTCAAACGAAATAATCAATGTTGCTCAACATTTTTCGCAAATTTGAACAGAGTACTTAGCTTTAGTCTTAGAATTGTTGTTTTTTTTAATTTTTTCTTTATTTTAATATGTGAACACTTTTCGTGTCCCTGCTCGGGCGCCACGTTTTCCGCTGGTTGCTGGGGCAGCTCAGCGGAGTCCAGGGTCGTTGATATATTTATATTTTAAAAGAGAAGTCCAGTATATTACCGTTATAATATTATTCTTTATTATTTTACTGAGTTCACAGGATAAATACATTAGTTATTTTTATGTCTCTTGTCTTTAATTTTGTACCTAAGGCTACGCTTAGAGCTACACTTCGCGGCCAGGATGGTTGGTAACGCGGTAGAAAACCGGTAGCCAACAGAGGCTGTGGGCCACTAGCGATCACAGTCGGGACGCCTTACTGTGACGGTTGAGAGGGGAGTTATAAACTCCTCGCCTTCAGCCGTAAAGGAGCGCGCCACCGTCGTGATTAACCCGCCGGCAAGATAAAGGGCTTGCGGGAATTATAAACTCCTCCACAAACACGTTAGCTCACCGTACAGGCAGCTACGACCAACTTAGCAGTCACCGCGGGACGCCTCACTGTGACAGGTTGATAGGGGAATTATAAACTCCTTACCTCCAACCGCAAGTGAGCGCGCCACCGGCGTGATTAACCCGACGGCAAGATAAAGGGTTTGCGGGAATTATAAACTCCTCCACAAACGCGTTAGCTTACCGTACAGGCAGCTACGACCACTCTATACCTGGCCGAAAATAGTGAGTGAATTTCACAAGGCAGGCTGCTTAGGGAATTATAAACTCCTCGCCAAGCGACCTGTCAAGCAAGCACTCACTGCCCACAGTATGATATTTTATTTGCGGGAATTATAAACTCCTCCACAAATTCAATGTCTTACCTTCAGGACAGCCACACAGCAACTGCCTTCTGCAGCCAATTGCTCGTGCTTTTATACCTATCGAGCTTGCACACATTTACACACACATGTATGTATGTGAGCATTAATTACATCAAACCATATGCGGGCTGTGTTTCATTTGTATTAACAGCTGTGCTATCACAGTGCTGATATTACCTGGTTGGGACGTTACCAATCATTCTGCCGTTAAATTTAAATTGTCTTAATTGGTTACTTCTTTAAATAGTATTAAAGTTAAATAATGTTAATGTAAATGATTAACGACCATCCTGGTGGGAAAGGAAATAAATAAAATACAGTTTATATTTTAACATCATACAAACGGTTTATAAATGAAAATACGGCAACTTCAGGTTATACATGTGCAAAACTAAAAATATATATCGAAATATCATAAGATAAATATTGATAAAAATAAGAAAAATTCAGGGTATAAATGTTTCAAATAGAAAAATCTATTTGTTATAAATGTTCGAAAATAAAAAAATATCGATCCATGAAAATACTAAAGTTTATAAATGTTCGATCAAGTTATGAGAAACGCAATTTATATACCTTCACCTGTTGTTATTTGTGTTGCTAAAATTGAGGCACGATTTTTAGCGTTACACGTTGCAAAATTTTGTAGCCCAAGAAATTTCTATGTCGTATATGATTTTGTGGTAAATGAAATCCCTACGTTGCAAAAATTTTGAAGCAAAAGAAATGTTCAAAAAATCGAATTCATAAATTCTAATATCAGAATATTTTTATTTCAAAAATGAGTTTCGCGAAGAGAACACCATTATATAGGAGACTCATGCGCCACTATCGGAAAGTGCGTCCTAAAGCCTACCTACTGGAGCAATACGAACCACTTCTAGAGGGTGATGAGGAGCTGTTGCTAAGTATAGATTCCCAACCAACATCTGAAGCAGAAATAACAACAGATGGAGCGGAACAACCATAATAACCAACCATCCAAGGTGGTGATGATGAATTTCTAAGTATTAATACCCAAGGAATAATGCAGTCATCAATCAAACCACCCATTGAAATAATTGACGTTCAAATCCTTCCACCAATTGATGTTCCCATATCTCTGGCGTTCTTTGAAAATTCAGACGATACCATTTTAGACGAAGCAACTAAGGCAGTTGAAACCGCTGCTAACCCACATATATAAAAAATTTTGTAATTAATTAAGTTTATTTAGTAAAAATAAAAGCATAAAAAATTATACAAGTGTTTTTTATTTCAAATACAAACCACATCTTTTGTACTTAGCAACACAACCAGAAATTCAAACGATTATGCGAATATTTGCGACCAAAAAAATGTCTAGTTGACAAAAAATTTATGTAAGTATATCAAGCAAAACTTTAAGAAACAATTGTGATGTCAAGCAGAAGCATACACAAAACAAATATGTATATAATTTCTAAAATTATATATCCACACAATTTTTTTGTTTAGTATCCAGTACTTGACAAAAAACTAATGTAAACAAAACAGCTAACAAAATATGAATACGATTGCGCACGCAAATATCTAAAAGAATTTAACATCTCCCTACGCATACTCAAATATCCATATACCGAATGTATGTATGTATACACAGTGTCCACCAAACGACGGACGCTTGAAAAGACATACAGTTGAAAAAAGACGACCAGTTGGAAGAACGGACGGTCGAAAAGACAAACATGCTTAAAAATAAAATGTATGTATAAAGAACAACACACACACATACACTAAATAAATGCAAACAAAAAACTTAACCATCCTCCTCCCCACCATCAACAAAATTAATTCCATATAATCGGATGGAATCAACACACCCACACAAAAGGACGGACGAAATGGACAGACAAAAAACTCATTATTTCTTATTACCCGATTAAACATAGTGTTAATTACCAATATTTTTAAATTTTACTTACCCCTAAATTCAACGGACAGACAGACAGAAATTCTCACGGACAGACACAAACAACTAAACAAGATACCAGCTGAAATCAATTCTCACGGACAGACACAACAAATTCAAAACAACTGAAATCAATATCCCTTAAATAAACACACACAAAATATAAACAAAAAATATCTCGCCCGCACATTCACACACACACACACACTAATCAAAGCATGCCGCCAAACCCATTAACACACAATTTGCAATTAAAATTTTAAATTTTAATTGCTGAAATTTGAGAATTTTAATGGTTGCCAGACATACAATTCCCTACTACTAACTTACGTTCTTTTATCAATTCTCTGTCATTAGTCGACTCAATTAAAGGTTCTCACGAATCCATAGCAGTATCACTAATTAAAACAAAACTAAAAGGAACTGCACGTAACTTAATAAATAATAAGTCAACAATAAGCGATATTATTACTAAACTTGGAAATTCCGTTACAGGTGAATCAATTGAAGTCATTTCAGCAAAAATTATGAACATTAAACAAAATACATAATAAAACGGCAACCGCTTATTGCAATGAAATATAAAGTCTTACTAGCTCATTGGAAAATGTGTATATATTGGATGGGCCACCAAATATTCTACTCAAGTCGTTCTGAAAGCACTTACCAAAAACTGCACCATTGATAAAGTTAAACTTTTCATAGAAGTAGGCCAATTTAATAGCATGAACGATGCTATAAGTAAATTTGTTAACAGTTGTACCGATGCCACAGGTCAACAAAATGTCATATTATACTAATGGCAAAAATATAAAAACACATACAGTTACCGTGGTAATAATTATTACACGATTCCGTGGAAGAAATAATTTCCCACGCAGCAATAATAATAACATTTAGTATAACAACAATTACAAAAGAAATAGAAACAACATTAGAGCTACGGAAGCACAAGAACATGATTCGGAAAACTCGGAACTTCTCCTAAGATCAATTCAATAAACAGAAAGTGTATAATTTAAATCTTGACTTATGTTTTTGCATTCAAACACGAATAAATAAGACAAGCAATCCAATAACCTTACTAATAAACACCGGAGCAGATATTTCAATAATAAATATAGCATGTTTCAATATAAATCAAACAAATACTAACAAAACAACAACCCTAACCGGAATAGGACAAGGTAAAATACAATCAATTGGAAGTATATTTTTCGATTTAACCCTCCGATGAGTGAGAAGGTCCCTGGGACCTTTTTTTTTTTCAAACTGAAATTACTCCTACTTCGGCCACTACAAACCAAAAAAAAGTTACTCTGTATTCCATAGAATTTACTTGTTCTTAACACAAAGACCTAAACTCAAAGACATTAGGGATGATGATAAAAACAAAAAATTCTAAGAAAAATTCGAAGACATGAACTTTATTGCTTTCAAGGAAAGGCACAATATTCTAATTTTATACTACTAGCAATAAACCAGTTCTTAGAATTTTTTGTTTTTATAATCTTCCCTAATGTCTTTGAGTTCAGATCTTTGTGTTCAGAACAAGTAAATTATGTGTTGAAACAATAAAAAAATTATAATGATGATGAAGTAATCCCTAAATGTCTTTGAGTTCAGGTAGACGTACGAAAGAGTATAAAAGAAGTTGTAGTTTCGTAAACCAAATCAGTCAAAGTTTAGACAGCGAAGAGTAAAATCGTGTGTGATAGAAAAAAAATATAAATATGGCAAATGCAAGTAATTTGGACGTTGCTGAAATGGTTGTACGCCGTAGTACACGTTACCAGCAAATGACTGCGGATGAAAGGCGTGCAGCTGATAGTAGATTTGCTGATTTTATGGATGAAGAAATTGATATTGCTGCAATTGATAATTATGAAGTTGAGGATGATGAAGATCGCACATACCAACCTGCTGAAGAGTCAGATGCCGAAACTGAAGGATACGTCGAGCTAAATGAAGATACTGATGACGACGATGATGAAGAGGAAGAAAATGATGGACAGGAAACTAATGAAAGTTACTAAGTAAAGATGGCACCCAATGGAGTAAAAAAGCACCACCAACATCACGCACTCGTAATCATAACGTGGTCGACTTCACAAGAAAGAAACCAGGACCAACAGGAAATATACACGACCCCTATACAATAATGCGTTCAATCATGACACACGAAATAATACACTTAGTGCTACGTGAAACAAATCGTAAAGGCAGGGAGGTTAAGCTGCATGGAATTTGGCGAATCCCACGAAGAAAAAGGAGTGGAAGCCAGTGACAGTGAAAGAGTTTGAAGCCTTTGTAGCTATTTTTTTGTATGCTGGACTCACAAGATCAAACCATGAACCAGCTATGGAATTATGGGGAGCGACGCGTTACCCAATATACAAAGCTGCGTTGTCGTACGATCGCTTCATGTGTATAAAGCAATTTATTCGATTCGACAATGGAAATACTCGACAACAGCGAGTCATCAACAGCAAAACTGCGGCTATTGACGATATTTGGCAAATGTTGCAACATAACTTGGCAGCAGCTTACACTCCTCATGAAGCACTAACAGTTGATGAGCAGTTGTTCCCTTACAGAGGCCGCACCCGCTTCACACAATATATTCCGTCAAAGCCAGCTAAGTATGGTTTGAAAGTATGGTGGTTATGCGACTCACAGAGTTATTATCCTGTGAAGGGAATTATATATTCTGGAAAACTGCCAAACCAA
The DNA here is from genome assembly GCA_956483585.1 of Gymnocheta viridis. NCBI lineage: Eukaryota > Metazoa > Arthropoda > Insecta > Diptera > Tachinidae > Gymnocheta > Gymnocheta viridis. The sequence continues at coordinate 33,047,847 of OY101443.1, forward strand.
CAACGGGAGATAAACCAAGGGCAGAACGTAGTGCAGGATCTTGTGGAAAAATATTTAGATGCTGGCCGTACTATATACGCGGATAATTTCTTTACCACTCTTGACTTGGCGCGTATTTTGATGAGGAGGAAGACCGCATATGTTGGTACAGTGCGCTACAACAAAACATTCATTCCACAGGAGTTCAAGAAGAACCCGAAGCGCACCATCAATAGTACATTATTTGGGTTCAACGAAGGGGATATAGCGTTATGCTCATACGTGCCGAAACAAAATAAAGTGGTGAACGTGCTCTCCACAATGCACTACACCTGCCGCGTTGACGAGCAAACCGAGAAGCGGAATCCCTATGCCATATTAGATTACAACGCCAACAAATGCGGCGTTGATACCATGGATCAAATGCTAGGCACTTACAGCTGCAAAAGAGCAACACAACGATGACCGTTGGCCATGTTTTATAATATGCTGGACGTCGCTGCATTGGCTGCTTTTACGATTTACAACGAAATGAAGCTTATAAAAAGGAGTGACAGACGGCTGTCGTTCTTGTTACTGCTAACGAAACAATTGGCCACACCAAATATCGAAGAACGTGCTCTGAACAACCATATAACCTCATATCCAAGGATACGCAATGCGATGGAAGCATTCGATGTCAGGGTAAGAAAAACATCTTCAAATTCAAGAATAGAATATAAATTTATGTTTTTTATTTTTCTTTTCATTTCAGGTATTACCAAGACCGATGGAAGGCAATGCACCGTCGTTTGCGGCTAGGTCAAGTAGACTGTCATGTCGCCTTTGCCGTTCTGAGTACGGGCGGCAGCGGCATACTGCTTCGGCTGCGGCAACGCTGTTTGCGGAAAACATAGCACACTTTTACATCGCTGCAACACTTGCGCACAGGGCGGGGGACAAAAAGTACACGCTCAACAACAATAATTTTTTAACTTTTTTATAATAGTCTTAAGAAAATTCAAGCAAAAAAATTAAAAAAATTGAAAAAATTATTTTTGTATGTAGAATTTAGTTATAAACAATAAAAACAAAAATCAAAAAAAAAAATTTATATGAAAAAAACATGATTTACAAAAAAGGTCCGTAGGGACCTTTTCACACGGCCGTGAAGTTCAGAACTGTCACTCATCGGAGGGTTAAAGCACAACAATTTTTTAATACCACATAAATTTCAAGTAGTACAAAATGATTTTTCATACCATGGATTTAATAAAAAAGTATAACTGTATATTAGACTTCAATAATGATTACGATTACCTTATTCAACGTCCCTCCTACATAACGCACCCAATAGAAATACCACTTACGTATAATGATGAAATTATTCTCCCTCCGATATCCGAAGTCATACGCCAAGTGAAATTATCATGTACATATAAAGAACTACCAATCCCTAACCAAGAAATAGAACCGGGTATTTTTATTGCAAATACATTAGTAACAACATACAATGCTTTTATTCGTACCCTTAATACTAACAACAACATTGCTAAAATTAATCAAAACAAAATTAAAACCGAAAACATTTTCTTGTTCGTACTGACCACAGACCACTTTCTTATTTGTTCTCAATCAAAAATCCAAGCTCGAAATTAACAAGAATTAGACTTGATCTAGGGGAATATGATTTTACGATGGAATACCTTAGGGGAAGAGACAACTACATATGTTGCTGATGCTTCATCGCGCATTACAATGAAAGACTTAAAAGACATGAATAGTAAAATTTGTTCTATATTAAGAGTTACGACTAGATCGATTACCAATAAACAAGGAAAAGAAAAAAAATAGTAATAATTTAAATAAACAGTATAAAATCATTAAAAAATAATAAGCCCAGTATATACAACATACCTTTAAAGAACACTGACGTCAGAAAATATCATAAACTAAAGATTTCCCCCGGAAGATGTTACATCAAACTAGGAAAATCTATACTAGCATATATACAAATTAATGATTTGTTTACTAACGGGAATTTTGACTTAGGACAATTTTTCTCTAGGTTCGAAAATGTGGCCGGTAAACTTAATATATATATATTACAAGTGGCACCCTCAGAGAAAATTTTCGAATTTATCTCAATAAATGATTTTAAAGAAATGGGCAATAATATATTAAATAAAATTGAAGTAGCACTACTAAAAGAGGTGACCCAAATTGATAACAAGAATGCAAAGGCAATTAGATGGAGGACATTGAGAACTTTATAGAACAATAGAAAAAATTACAATATATTACTATTGGAAAAATATGTCAAAGTGCCAAACATGTTATAAGTGCCAAACTACTAAAACCTTTAAACATTCAAAGTCCAATGAATATTACACCAACACCTGCAAAACCATTTGATACGGTGTACCTACGTCGATGCAATAGGACCATTTCCAAAATCAATATATGGAAATGAATACGCAGTTACAATAATATGTGACTTAACTAATTATTTAGTAACAATACCAATTAAGGACAAAAGCGCTAAAACAATTGCTAAGGCAATATTAGAAAAGTTTGTACTTATCTACGGTCCAATGAAGACGTTCATTTCGGAAATAGGTACAGAATACAAAAATGCTTTACTAACAGAACTATGCAATCTATTAAAGATTCAAAAACTAACTTCAACAGCTCATCACCACCAAACGTTAGGTACAATAGAAAGAAGTTATAGAACTTTCAATGAATATGTACGTTCATATATATAAGTAGACAAATCTGACTGGTACGAATGGTTAAAATATTTTACTTACTGTTTTAATACAACACCTTCAACAGTACACAATTATTGTCCATATGAACTAGTTTTTGCTAAACAACCAAGTTCTTTTAATCAATTTAGCGAAGTGGATCGAATTACTTCACTATATAACATAGACAATTATGCAAAAGAACGAAAATTTAGATTAGAAGTAATATAAAAGAGCTCAACATTTATTAGATAGGAATAAACTTAGGCAAAAGTTAAATTATGATAAGGATATAATAGAATATAATTTTAGAATAAGAGATTTAGTATTAGTTAAAAATGAAATTGGTCATAAATTGGAGGTTCAATATAAGGGACCATATCAAATAAAACATATAGATCTAAGAAATAATGTAAGTTGATAAGAAAACAATCATTGTCTGGACCTCCGTGGAATAATAAACAATTATGTCGTGCTAAGAATAAAAAGAATAAACATTATAATATATTTAAACGAACTGGTTCTTCTGTAGAATATCTTAGATATTCTGTGAGTATACAAAACTAAATAGCATACTGTACAAAAATTACTTAACAATAACTAAAATTAATTTGAAACTAAATCCCGTCGTTCTACAAATTCATCAATTCGAAGAAAAAACTTTTGGTTATCCTGCTATGATGACATATCAACAAAATGAATCAAGTGATAATGCTCTTATTAGCACAATGTTACGCTTAAAACCTTTGATGATTCAATTGAGTATCCATTTCCAATAGCTGAAGGTCAATCTATACCTTACCTTACTTCGATACATAAAAAGTCATAAATGAATTAATGTTATTTTATTATATTTTATTTATTGTTGTGTAATGTAAATGAATATTAGTAATTGTCTGTAAGGAATTAAATTTCATAGACAAATAATAATGAATAAAAATAGACTTAAGTTATATACTATTAAATAAACTTAAACATGTTACTCTGGATTAAATATCAATATGTATATATATATAATAATTAAACTTGAAAAAAAAGAATGTCCATAAAACAAAAGTTATATGTAGTAAAAGGTGTAGGTGTAGCGTAATTAGCAGTCAGTATAACCAACAGCAAGCAATTGCAGTCTACAGTACCGCAAACTACACAGCGTCCAATTAAATTGACAAATGCCAGACAAAATATTTGTGCAACGGCTACTTGACACTTTGTGTTTAAATTGGCGGCCGGTGCACGTCACTTGGACAATATTGCTGGCAAATACAGGTATGCACTCGTAAAGACTTTGGAAACTGCTAAGACACGGGCCGTACATCCCCTTGGGAAACTAAAAGAACTCAAACTGACGTTTAAAATAACTAAACGATCATATGGCTCTTGGTTTCCCACACTTAAATTATTAATATTAATAGGTTTTGGGTATTGTCTAAAATTTATGATTGCCTGGTAGAACATAAAATAAATATATTATAAGAATAGAAATATAGATTTTGAGTGAAGTTCTAGAAAACGCTCATTCAAATCGTCTAGAACTTCTCATCATTTATATAAGCTAATGTATTTAGTATTTAAAATAAAAATTCTTCAAATTATTCAACTTATGCTTTGGAGCTCCAACAGTGAGCTCTAAGTAATTTAAATAAATTAACAAGAATAAAATAAACAGTTGTTTTATTATTTTGCAGAGAAGACGACGAGCTAAAAAACTTGCAGTCAGGTACAACCTCTAATTCACTCAAACTTACATCTTTTGCTCTTCCAGATTCTAAGCTCGAACGTCCGCCCATACATTCCAAAATTATTTGGTAAGCAGATTTTATCACGATTTGTATAGCCAACGATATGAAAGGACATTGCAAAATTTTTTCAAACCTGCGTCGCATGTCAACGTTCAAAGTTCCACTGCCACAAGAAATCGCAAACATCAAGATACGAACCACCTAAGGAACGTTTTGCTCATGTCAATTGTGGGCCCATTCCCGTTGTGCGACAGTCATCGATCGAAGCTGTACCTATGCCTAATATGACTGCCGAAGCAGTTGCAAAAGCCATTTTGCATAATTGGATCGCAAGATTTGGTGTACCAACAAAAATCATATCCGACCGAGGAAGACAATTTGAATCCTCCGTTTTTGCAGAACTAACAACATTGATTGGTAATACACATCTACGTACAACCCTTTTCCACCCCGAACTGAAAGGTATAATAGAGAGGTGGCACCGGGTTTTAAAAGAGGCAATTCTCTGCAACGATCCAGCAAAATTGGCACATAGCCTGCCGTCTATTTTACTTGGCCTACGTATAGTTTTTAATCCAGATATCAGTGGCAACAAGGCAAGCCGTTTCAAAATTTTGTTTGTAGGTCCGTCCCTATATTCAGCTTCTCTTGTTTTCCTACGGAACGATTCAATACGCCCTTCGTTTACTCATCCATACGACGGTCCCTTTCGTATAATCCGAAAAGCCATGAAATATTTTACAATACAAATTGGAAACCGTCACGTTAATATTAATATTGACAGACTCAAGCCAGCCTTCATCGAGCGCTCCGACACAAACATTTTGCCGCAACAAAGTTCGCATCAAGTTGTACAACCCGATTTTTTTGATGAGGTCGAACAACACCTTTTACAATCTACTCAAGAATCAACACCAATACAAGACACCATGTGCCAAATAAATGAGCCACCATCAACTCAACACAACTCTCCAATATTATCGACGAAATCTACCCGATGTGGCAGACGTGTTAACATACCAGTAAGACTCAGGTAGATTTTATCTAGCCGGGGAGCACTGTGACAGCCTGTCACTGTTTCAATTCTTTTTTTAATCAACATTTTATAACTTCGCTACGCTTACATGGCTTGGCAATTACATTGCATTTTTTGTGCAAGGCCATTCCTTCTTAACCGTGTACACGACCAAAAAAAGGCACACGCCAATTAAGTAAATAAAATTGTTTTTTTTTATTACACTGTGTGTAAATAACCATTTGCGGATACCACTACGTGATAAAAGACCAAAAAAAGAAGATCCGTGTCTCCCAGTTTTGCCCAAAGTCTTGCACTTTTTTATGGGCCCCCAAAGATTTGGGGCCTCGGTGTCATTTTTGCAAAATACTGATCATTTTTTCATAAGGATATTGTCATTTGCCAATGTTGTGCGTGAATTATGCTCTAGCACGCGCTGTATAATGCCTCGATGTGAGCGTCGTGTCGCTTTTATATTGTGTGTTGCGTCCCTTGATGCGTGTGCTAAGCTTATTGCTTTACCTGTGCTGCTGCGGTCGGTGCCTTCCATTCCGCTAGCAATGGGTATTAACATGAAAGAAAGCTGTGAAACATTGAGAGATATAATGAAAATTAGCAAATACTACGAAAATAAATGGAAGATTTGCTGTGATTTGAAGGTCATCATCATTTTGCAAGGGATTTCCAAAATTATTTTGTTTTCTTTGTAATTGGGATTCGCGCTCACCTCTGAATCAACTCCAATGTAATTCGTGAAGACCAAGAGGAAGTGTGGTGGAATAAATGAAACAACATAGACTGAAGAATGCACCTCCAATTGACAATGCTCAAGACATCTTTCTGCCACCGCTCCACATAAAATTGGAATTTGTTGAAAAGCTTTCGGGAAATTTTTCACTTTTGCGGCTACCTAACCGGTATTAAGAATCATTCCCATTGTTGAGATCTTAGGAACATTTTTGTAATAGATAGCCTAGTACGTATCTAAATGTTGAAGTAAAGAAAAAACAAATTAAATTAAAAAATTTTCTGGAAATTTTTCACTTTTGCGGCTACCCGAGCGGCTACCCATAAAAAAGTGCATGACTTTGGGCAAAACTGGGAGACAAGGGTCTTCGTTTTTTGGTTTTTTATCACGTAGTGGTTTCCGTATATAGTTATTTTTTTCGTGTTGCACTGGTATGGTATTCGAACAAAATACCAAATACATATGGATCATAAGTCTATCAGTTATGCTTTTCAACAGAAAAGGCAAACAATCGACAAGCAAGACAACTTTATGCCATTGGCCAAATAACTACGAATTTCGCAGGAATTGTAAATATCACCGCAGTTATGCTCTCAAGAATTTCAACATTTACAATTAGTTCGGCCATGGACTTTAAGAAGCTCGCAAGAGCACAACAGTCCGACAAAGAGCTCGACGCTATTCTCAAAGGTAAATCTCCTTATCAAATATAACTAAAATCTTTTGCTATTCCAAGAAGTGAAAGCCACTTGTACTGTGGTTGTTCGGTAGAGCGAATACGGCCGTTTATAACGTCAACACTACGAACAAAGGTTTTACAAGCTACACACAACCAGTCGCAACTTAGTAATCGAGCAAAAACTATGCCAGCTTCATACAATGCCAACGTTCAAAAATAGTGCGTCACACCAAATCACCACTCCAATATAAAGGAATCGATAGCCGCTTTTCACACATCGACTTGGTTTAACCTTTTGCTCATAGTGATTGTCTCACAATCATAGACAGATTTGCCGCTGGCCGGAGACAATACCTATAGTAGACATATCAGCGACGACTGTAGCCCAAGCGATCATATCAGGTTGGATTGCTCGGTTTGACATTTCAGGTCGACAGTGGTGGCATAGAACGCTCAAGGCAGCGATTTTGTGTCATGTTCAGAATCGATGGACGAAATTTTTTCCACTCATTTTACTTGGTCTACGAACCACTTACAAGGAAGACATTACGGCTGAGTTGGTTCTTGGAACTACGTTACGTATTCCTGCAAAAGACAGATATGATATGATATGAAGACAGAAACTGAGGTACTAAATGACTTGCGTGAAACGATGCAGAATATCCAGTCAACAAACGGCGTGAAATGGCGATGCTAAAACGTGTAAATATCCTGATTTGGATAAGAAGAACCGTAACAAATTGTGGAAAGATGTGAAAATTTTTCAAATTAAAAATAAATAGTAAGAACAACAACATATCGATCGCCAGTCTCAAATAGGCAGATATGTCTGATACCTAATTAGTTTCAGGAAAACTCTATTAATCCGATGTGATTTGAATCAAAACATGATTATGACATAACAAAACTTGACTATTTCAATCAGCCGGTTCAAAACTAATTCAAATTTTCGATATTTAAATGCTGTACAAAGCTATGACTAATCTTGTGTATAACAATGCAACAAAAGTTTGGGTTAAATACATAAGTACATATGTATTTACATTCATTCCTAAAAATTTATTTTCTCAAATTGTGCAAAAGCTGAAAAAGTGGAATTATCAATTTTCGAAAAGAACCTCCTGCTAGAACTTTGTGTATAGTTGTTAGACAACCACATCATACTTGTTGCTTCAAAGTTCTAGATGTAGAACAAATGCATCCTCCTCCGTAAAATCGGGGCTAGATTTAGGTGTTGGTATGCTTTATACCGTCCGTCTTAATCGTTTTGAAGATGCTATTTTAGCAGCAAACATTAATAACAAAAGTTCAATATAATTATACCATACGTACCGAAGTTTTAAACCTCCTTCTTCAATAACAAATAGACATTTAATAAATACATGTAATGGTGGTTTTAATTTAGTTAAGTATCGACAAACAAATATGCGGTTTACAAAGCAAAACGTGAAAAGTATGTTATTTATATTTGCAAATAGAATTCATTCATGTTCATGAAGAACGCATTAGTGCTGCCCGTAACATAATTTAAAATTAGCAAATCTTTTAAAACTTCAAAGGAATATACTGAAAGTATCAATAACTCAAATATTCCTGATCTTAATTGGAGTTTCATAATGAAATTTGTGAACGTTTTAATGCATCAATAAATTCCAGTTTGATTAAGCGATTTCTGCAGAGATCGGCTCTGCTGTGAAGTTGCACTAGAAGAGCTATGAGTGCAAGAAAACATTTACTCTTGTAAAATAAAAGGCATAGCAGGTCAAAACATCGATATCTAAAATGAATTGATTTTAAGTAATGCTCCACGTAAATAAGAGAATTTTAAAAAACGAAAATAAAAATGAATTTGCTAATTTAACAAACTCCACCAACAAATCAAACAATGAAGCAAATATTAGAAAATTTGTGCAATTTGGAGTCTTTCTTTTGAAACAAACATTCAGGAATACTATAGCAGTAGAAGCGCAGATTCAGAACTTGGTATCTTTAACGAAATACAGGTCCAAATTAGGTGCGTTCGAGTACTTTTACAGCAAAATGTAGTAAGATTGAAAAATTTACTCTCAAAAAAATCTGTTGCCCAAAAAAGTACGCGAACGAAAAATTTTAAAAATATCTTTATTAATAGGCAAACACATTTTTTTAATCCCTTTTACGGCCGTAATATTGCACTGATTTTGGAAAGATTTATATGATTTTAATGGGGTTTTTACATAGATGTGCACAATCTTAACTTTATTTAAATCTATAAGCGTTTAAAATTGCTACTAACACATGTACACTTATTACGCATGCATGTATCAGCTTCAACTTGAAAAATAAACAAAGTCTAAATGTGTGTTTGTCCAATTTGTTTTTTGCATAGAAATGACAAAGAGTTTTAAGTTGTTTATTTAGAATGTTTTTTGTTTTTGTATTTTTTCGTATATATTTATGTAAAACTTTAATATTTAATTACTAGGTTGCGGTCGATTCGCCGTCGACAGCTGGATCCACAAGCCAGTAAGATTAGGCAAACAGCACTTGCGAATAAATGTAGTGTTGAAATATACATATTTAAATTTTTTACTACTCAACTCGTTTTCTTGTTGGTACTCGATGAAATATTTATTAACACAAATATTATAAGAAAATATAAAACAAATTGTTTTCTACAACTTTTTCAATGTGTTTATTTTCATTTGGTTTGATTTCCCTAATTTGTGGCTGATTAAATTTATTCAAAAGTTTGCGATTATTTGTTTTTGATATTGATTACCTTAAAAACAGGTGCAGTACTATACTAAGTAACCATATACTTAGCATTTTCATAACTCCAAAGAATTAAAATAACAGCGAAAATGGCTGTAGTAAATGGTTTCTACATTTATTTCTTTTTAAAATGGATATACATACATACATACATGTTTAACGAACGTGTTATAAAATGATGAACCAGATTATGGTTTACAAAATTAAAGCGTGTTTTATTTCTGCGAGTTCAAACAAGACTGACTAAAATATATGTATGCAAAGTAAAAAGAACGTTACAAAGTTAATTCATGTATAAGTTAACACAACTCTAAATTCCCAACAGGGTATTTAAATTATTATGTTGTACAATCAGCAATATTGCACACATTGCTAAAGTAAACAATTATAAAGAAATAGAACACCAGACGCAAACTCAGCAGTACTTGGGTATGGGGCTGCTTTATAATATTTTGTAAGTTAAGTTTAAGTTTAGTTTTTAAGTTTTACTCTAAGAAAGAAGAATGATAAAATAAACTGATCGCTTAACGATAAGAAAATTATATTTGTTATTACTGGCGCCCAACGGGTCTTTCGGACTCTATACAATTAATTAATCTACATATATTGCAATAAAAGCAATAATTCTGTTCTTCCTGTGGCTGCAGACCGCCGTCGACAAGGATATCAATATTTGATGGCACAAAGCCGTTTAAAAGCTGCCATATTATTTGCAAGAAGATTTTCAACGAATCGACAACAGCAGACTTAATTGAATAAGGCTAAATTAAGAAAATTTAATAAAGGAAATTTATTATCATGTAAGTAGAGTGCTCAATTTGTGGTATAAAAATGTTTTCTTAAAAATTGTTAATAACGACCTTTGTGTGATAAATAAATTTATGAATAGTGAAATAAACTCTCTGTTAGAAGAATTTCAAAAATTAGTAGTTTCAGAAAAATCAAAAATGTCAGTGACACCTGACCAATTAAAGGCACTAGTTGAAAGTGCTGTTTGCAGTGCTCTCGTCGTACAAGAACGACAATTTGAGAAAAAGCTAGAAGAATTAAAAAAACCTGTTGATAGTTTAAATGTTAGTGCACCCGAAGTGGAAACATATACAGAGGCGCAAATTAGGGAAAATATTGTATGTAAGGAGAATTTAGATATTGCAAAATCGTTGCCGGAATTTGAAGGCAAACTTGAAATGTACGTTTCATGGAGGAAGGCGGCGCACACCGCATATAAAGTATACGAGAAGTATGAAGGCAGTTCAACTCATTAGCAAGCCCTTGGCATAATAAGAAATAAAATAAGAGGTCCCGCGGACAATGTCCTGGCCTCATTTGATACTCCTTTAAACTTTAAGGCTATTATAAATAGACTTGATTTTACGTACGCTGACAAGCGACCAATATACCTGATAGAACAGGAACTTTCCACCCTGCGACAGGGAAATAAAACACTTTTACAATTCTATGAAGAGGTTGAAAAAAAACTCACACTTCTCACTAACAAAACAATAATGGCATACGATAATGCTCTGGCTGCTTCTCTTAATGAAAAATACAGAACGGATGCTTTACGAGTGTTTGTTTCGGGTACTAAAAAAACTTTAAGTGATATCCTTTTCTCGGCAAAACCAAAGCTTTAGCATTGGCCCAAGAAGTGGAGTCAAATCATGAGCGCTATGCTTTTGCAAGCACTTATGCTAGGAGCATTGAGGATAAAGCCAAACAAGGCCAACAGTTAAAAAATAAGAACCCATATTTTAGCTGGCGCACCGTCAATAAAAATCAACAGGAAGAACAAGTAGAACCGATGGATATTGATTCATCATCGCGGTTCAGACAGCCCAAACAATTCAGTAATCAGTGGCGAAACCAGCCACAAAATAAAATAAATCCTGTAGTAAAGAGGCCAAACAGTAGCACAGCAAGATTTACAGGGCCAAAACAGCAGAGGATTAATCACTTGTCACAGAATAGAAATTGATATGTCCAGGGGGAATTAAATTATCGAACTGAAGCAAGTACAGAAGTCGAAGACATTGATAATGAATTTTTAGAGGTTGATCAAATAAATTTTTTAGGAATAACTCCCTGCTTCCGTTCATCGAAAGAACAATAGCGGGGAGAGTTATCAAATTATTGATAGACACAGGTACGTCAAAAAATTATATAAAACCATTGAAGTGAAGTCACTACATGGCTTCAATAAAATTACACAAAAATGTGTTTTAAATCTATTCGATACTAATGCATGTTTTTTTATTCTACCTAATCTCGAAACGTTTGATGGAATAGTTGGACTCGATTTGCTAACTGAAACTAATTCAAAATTAGATTTTAAAAACACAAAGCTGGAAACAATTGCTGGGTCAGAACGGATTCAGTTTCTTAAATGTAAAAATGTTAATTTCGTAAGCATCGAAATGTTTAATGTACCTCAGGCTATATCTGAGGAGTTTCGAAGAATGATTGATAGAAGAATGGGTGTTTTTGCTGAGCCAAACGAGGCATTACCCTTCAATACAAATGTTGTCGCAACGATTCGTACAGAAAATGAAGATCCTATATATTCAAAACTATATCCATATCCAATGGGTGTGGTGGATTTTGTGAATACAGAAGTTCGAAACCTTTTAAAAGATGGCATAATCCGACCATCTAGATCACCCTACAATAACCCTGTATGGGTGGTTGACAAAAAAGGTACTGACGACTTTGGAAATATAAAAAAAGGCTTGTAATAGATTTTAGAAAATTAAACTCTAAAACGATTTCTGACAAATATCCCATTCCAAACGTGAATGTTATTTTGTCAAACCTGGGGAAAGCAAAATACTTCTCCACATTGGACCTAAAATCAGGATTCCACCAGATTTTGCTTGCTGAAGGGGATAGGGAAAAAACTGCCTTTTCAGTCGGAAATGGAAAATATGAATTTTGCAGACTACCCTTTGGTCTGAAGAATGCGCCAAGCATTTTTCAAAGAGCCATTGATGATGTGCTAAGAGAGAGAATAGGGAAGTCGTGTTATGTTTACATTGACGACGTTATTATTTTTTCTCAGAATATGAAGGACCATGTCGAACACATCGCTTGGGTCTTGGATAGGTTGTATGAAGCCAATATGCGAGTTTCTCGCGAAAAGTCTAATTTCTTTAAAGAAAACGTGGAGTTCTTGGGGTTTGTGGTATCTCGAGGGGGAATTTCAACCAGCCCCGATAAGATAAAAGTAATACGGAACTATGAACAGCCTACTACACTTTTCGGTCTAAGATCATTTCTTGGACTTGCAAGTTATTATAGATGCTTCATTAAGGACTTTGCTTCAATAGCAAGACCTTTGACAGACATCCTCAAAGGAGACAATGGCAAAGTTGGTGCCAGTCAATCCAAAAAGATTGGAGTAAAATTTAATGAGTCACAACTTCAAGCATTTAACAAACTTAAAGAGGTCTTAACATCCGAGGATGTAATGCTACTGTATCCTGACTATAAAAGATCTTTCGATCTTACAACTGATGCCTCAGCTCACGGCTTGGGGGCAGTTTTGTCCCAGGATGGAAAACCTATTACGATGATTTCGAGAACTCTCAAGGAAAAAGAATCAAGTTTTGCAACTAACGAGCGCGAATTACTTGCAATTGTTTGGGCTCTAAAGAGCCTTAGAAATTATCTCTACGGCGTGAAAGATTTGAACATTTTCACAGACCATCAGCCTCTAACGTTTGCGGTTTCTGACCGAAATTCAAATGCCAAAATAAAAAGGTGGAAAGCCTTTATAGATGAGCACAATGCGAAAATTTTTTATAAACCTGGCAAAGAAAACTATGTGGCTGATGCGTTATCACGGCAAAATGTTCATGCCTTGCAGAATGTTGCTTTGCAAGAAGACTACGCAGTCGGAGATGATTCAAATTCTGACATTGCTACGATACTTAGCAAAATTTCTTTGTCTTATACTATTGAATCTACAGACAAGCCTCTCAATTGTTTCCGAAATCAGGTAGTGATTGAAGAAGGAATAGAGTTACCAACACGTACATTCATCCTTTTTGGAAAAAACCAGATATCTTATAAGTTATTCGGATAGAAGAACTTTAATAGAAAGAGTATTTAATGTAATAAAAGAAGACGTAGTAAACGCAATTCATTGCGAACTGCCCATTTTGGCATTCCTACAGCATAGGTTGATTGAAGCATTTCCATCAACAACGTTTCGTTATGCAAAGAATATGGTTACCGATGTAACTAACAAAGACGAACAAAGAGAAATTGTAACAATGGAGCATAATAGGGCGCATAGAGCTGCGCAAGAAAATGTAAAACAGATTTTAAAGGATTACTTTTTTCCAAAAATGACCAATTTAGCAAATGAGGTGTCACAAATTGTAAAATTTGCAAAAAAGCAAAATACAATCGTCATCCACAAAAACAATTAATAGGTGAAACGCCTGTTCCTTTGTGTGTTGGGGAAATTCTACATGTGGATATATTTTCCACGGACAAAAGGTATTTTCTAACATGTGTTGACAAACTGTCTAAGTTTGCAATCGTCCAACCTATAGCAACAAGAACTATTGTAGATATTGAACCAGCAATTCTCCAACTATTGAACTTTTATCCTCGTACAAGAACAATATTTTGTGACAACGAACCCTCTTTGAATTCACAAACAATTAGGTCGCTCCTGGCGAACAACTTTGATGTGCAGATAGCAAATGCACCACCACTTCACAGTACATCAAATGGTCAGGTAGAAAGAATACATAGTACCCTTTTAGAAATTCCTCGGTGTCTCAAACTTGAAAAATCTATTAATGACACACTACAATTGATACTTCTGGCTTCTATTGAGTATAACAAAACAATTCACACCGTTACAAATAAACGACCTATTGACGTTGTTCAATCAACTCCGCCAGAACTTGAGAGCGATATGAGGAATAGGGTACAAAGAGCACAGGAAATTCAATTACAGCGACTAAATGAAAAGAGGCAAAATAGGGTGTTCGAAGTAGGCGAAAAGGTCCTCGTGAAGACAAATAGGAGATTAGGCAATAAGATTACACCCTTATATGTTGAAGGAACTGTTGAAGCCGACCTGGGGACAACGGTTCTTATTAAAGGGAGGGTGGTCCACAAGGACAATTTAAGATAACTTAGTTTTATTGATTTTGGTTTTGTATGATCCTAGGACTCTTGTGATGCTGTTTTTTGTTGTGTCAGCAACTGCAATACTAACTGACTATTCTGGATCGGATTATATACCTGTTTCTGACGGTACCGCGATGATTTGGCGGAGCTTTGAATACTTACGGCATACTACAAATCTCTCAATGTATACGGAGATGGTTGAGAGAACGAAGTTATTAAGGACCCACTTTCCGCAGTCGCATATGAAAAAGATACTAGACGCGGACATAGGCCACATAAACACATTGCTTGCTACAACAAATGTTCACCACAGGAACGCAAGGAGTATAAATGTTCTTGGTACAGCCCTTAAGATAGGCGCCGGGACACCTGATCATGACGACTTCGAAAATCTAGAGTTTAAACAACGAGAGCTCATTGACGCGGAAAATAGGCAGGTTCTTATAAATACAAGGGTGCAACAACAGATAAACAACTTAACAGATATTGTTAATATTATTGTTAACAAAGCAAAAGCTAAGGTAATAGACACAGAGCATTTGTATGAGACTCTACTTGCGAGGAATAGAATTTTAATCTCAGAACTAGAAAGCCTTATGCTTTCGATTACCCTCACAAAGGTCGGTATTGTTAACCCTCAAATTCTTGATTCTAACGATTTAAATAATATGATAAATGAGCACTCTGCAAATATAACTGTAACAGATTTAATGGAAGTTGCTTATATAAAAGTCCTATTGGATGATAAGTTTTTACATTTTTTAATTAAGTATCCAAAACCAGATTTAGTTTGTAGAAAAGTAACCCTGTACCCTGTTCAACACAATAACACAATTCTTCATTTTGATGAAACAAACAATGTGGCAGACTGTGGAAATCAAATTCTGGCTATCGGAAATTGTCATGCTACCCTGACAAAATCATTTTGTAAAAGATTGGACTATCCAACATGCGCTCCTTATATAGAAACCAAAGAAATGTTGTAGGAAAGTTACCGGGATCCCCAACGTCTGCTCTTCTCAACATTACGGACCATCAGGAGATATTAAGTTTACCATATCTTCAAAGATTAAATGCAGAAAACTTACGTTATATAGAAAACATAAAACAAGGATTAATTGATGGACCTTTGTGGTCAACTACTTTTATTTTCGTTATCCTAACTATTGGTTTTGTCTGTTTTAAGGCTCATCAGAAGATAAAGAAAACTCGTCAGAGACGCATCATTCAAACTGCTATTGAAGATCTGAAGAAGGCCGGGGACGCCCTTCATTTAAGTGAGGGAGGAGTTAACACAACTCTAAATTCCCAACAGTGTATTTAAATTATTATGTTGTACAATCAGCAATATTGCACACATTGCTAAAGTAAACAATTATAAAGAAATAGAACACCAGACGCAAACTCAGCAGTACTTGGGTATGGGGCTGCTTTATAATATTTTGTAAGTTAAGTTTAAGTTTAGTTTTTAAGTTTTACTCTAAGAAAGAAGAATGATAAAATAAACTGATCGCTTAACGATAAGAAAATTATATTTGTTATTACTTATATAAGAAAAGAGAATATGATAAATGCATACATGTAGAATGAATGTCAAAAGAAAAAATATATAAAGCATTAGAGTTGCCATTCGATTTACTTTGTCTTTTCCAACACCTCCCCTCGAAGTAGTAAGAATGAATACATTTACTGTGATTTACAGCGCACAAACCTTTTGTTAGGACATCTGCTGGCATGTCTTCAGTTAGCATATAGTCAAGGCTTATGTCACCGTCTTGTTGCTTCTGTTTTATAAAATGATGTCTCACGTCAATATGTTTTGTACGTGAGTGAAAACCAAAGCTAGTTGCTAATTTTTGTGACTAGGTATCGTAAAATTCGTTTAGCGGCTTGCCAATGTTCTTCACGAAAGTTTGTATTAAATTGACTTAAAAAGTTCACGGAATATGCTATGTCCGGACGAGTATTCAATGCTAAAAACATTAGAGCGCCAATGAGATTCTCGTATGGATACTTTTTCATCAAGCGTTCGTCACAATCGTTGGCTTTTGTAACTTACTATTTGAAGCCATGGGGGTTTGAACCGACTAGGAGTCACTCATATTAAATCTTTTCAAAATAGTTTTAATATATTCCTGTTGACTCAGGAAAACTTTATGTTCGTCAATGTTTTGTCCAAATTCAACACCTAGACATACATTAACTGGACCAAGATCCTTCATTTCCAAAGATTTTGCTAACGACTGTTTGATTTCCCTTAACCAGGATTTGTTATTAGACGCGATTAATAAGTCATCGACGTATACTGTTACAAGAATGAGATTTCCATTTTCCTCCTTCAAGAATAAACATAGATTCTGTTTAGACGGCTTTAGATCAAGTTGTTGTAATTTTGAAGATAGTTTGTGGTACCATTTTAAACCAGACTGACGTAAACCATATAGTGCCTGCACTATTCTGCATACAGGATACTTACAAGATTTTAATGCATTCATTTCGTTGTTGTTGTCTTAACTTGACGAGATTTGAACTCGGATGATCCAACTGTTTCTTTCGAATTCATTTCGTCTAATATAGCATACAAATTTTTCGGGATTTTCATAAAAACATATTCACCAAGTTCACCATTTAAATAAGCAGTTACTACGTCCATCTGCTGATAGCGCTGAAAGCAATCTAATTAAGGTTGATCGTACTACAGGAGAATAGGTATCGAAGAAATCCTCCCCTTGACGCAGTGAGCATCCTTTCGCAACCAATCGAACTTTTTTCTTTCCATCTTCTTTTGTACAGAATACGAAACGTGTAGTGTACTCATGTCATACAACATGCATAGAAGGAACATGCCAACTGCAACTGAGTAGCTAACAAACGATTATGTTACACATATTGAAGTGTGGAAGAAAGTGGGACAAAAACTATTGAATTGCAGAATTTACTTTTTGGTTGTCCGATTACATGTTGATGACACATGTACACATGTTTAACTTTATTTTATTTCAATACTATTGAGTGATTTACAAATCACTCAATTCTAGATTGCTAAGTAGATTTTCATAAATAGTATATAAGCAGAAACATTTGAAAATAAAATTCAGACTTTAATTTACAACATAATCTGGCTCTTCAGCCTTGTTTTACTTATTGTCTCAAAATCTTTTGGCAGTTCCTTTGAACGCCTACTAATAAGCTGATACCCTTTCAGCTGTATAAATATAATTAAGGGCTATAGGGAACACCCAACACTATAGGTTTTGGACATACTCATTATCATCCTTTTACATGGCGATCCTGCGGTACGAATAGGAAATTCTGAATAAGAATTCTGTCTACCAGGACCTACATTTTAAATCCTTGTCTGTAGTGTAATGGAAGAAATAGACAAAATTTTCCGACGCTGGGAAAAATACCTGACAGAAGAATACAACCCAGGCCAAGTAGACGCAGCAACACCTGTATACAAACCAACATCAACGACAGTAGGACCAAGGGCCATCAGCATCGAAGAATACCGAAGGAGACAAAAAGCAAGACAAACCACCAAGTGTAGTGCTGGCAAAAAGTTCCAGATGAGAAAAAAATTAGCAGTACTGTATAAGGAACTAAATCTGACAACCACCAAGGAAGAAAAGCTAAAGATTAAACAGCAAATAAAAATGTGCAAAACTAGTATTTAATATCATTCAATATTGGTAAATGTATTAATTTACTGATGCATGTATTAACAAATATATATATATATAACAAAAAAAAAATAATATCTATATACTAAAACATTTTATACCAATATAAAAATATTATCTACATATAAATTATATACACAAATGGTAGGACCCATTTGGGTTTACAAGATTGATAAAATAGAAAACAAAATGGGTAAACCACAAAGCAAAGTGGAAATCCAGGAAAATATAGTAAATAATGGAAATGCAGATAATAATAAAAATACATTACCAGAATATGTAATAACACTAATTATAGTAGCAATTATATTATACGTATTTTAAGAGGTATGTAATTAAACACAGGGGCAGTAATAATAATACAATAACTAATGTATAAAACAGAAATTCTATGTTAAAACCAAATAAATTAAATGGAAGAGAATACTGCAAAATTAAGAGATTTATGGAAAAATTTAAAGAAAAATCCAAGAAGGACATACACGGAAAAAACCTTACAAAATAAGTTAGAATACATTGAAGAAATAAGAAAACAGTTTCAATCATCAGAAAGTGAAGAAAAAGATAAAGAAAAAGCCATAGCATTAAGGATAGAATTTAACAATATATTCAAAACAATTAAAGAATATTTACTAAACAGCTCTAAGGAAGTAGAAGAGAAAATTAATATCACAATGGCAGCATTTAGCTTAGAGACAACTTCAAAAGCTTTACCATTGTTTACTGGTAACTTCACAGAACTTGAAAGTTTCCTAGTAACAGCAGAACTAATAAATAAAACCCTTTCAGATACAGCAAAAATAGATTTTCTTCAATACATTTATCATGCTAAACTAACACCTAGCGTTAGAACAGCTATAGGAAGTTATACCAAACCAGAAAATTTTGAAGTATTAAAAAATTTGTTAGAACAGAGGTACAGAAATAATAAAACTATACCAAAATTACAAAACAAATTGAACACATTGTTCCAAGGAAAAATGTCAGTTAACTCGTTTAAGGAAAAAGTACTATATCTAATAGATAATCTGAACAAATTAGGAATAGAAGAATTAGGAAATTCTGCGTCAGAAGCAGAAAAGAATGTAATAATTAAATTAAACAATAAATTAGCGCTAGATACATTTAAAAAAGGGTTGAATGAAAACTTTAAATCGACCATATATGCTGCTCGACCAAACAACTTGCAAGAAGCATCTGACCTTGCATTAGAAATAGAGAATGAACAAAAAGTACCAAATAATTCAATTTTACATCTTAGAAAAGAACTACCACCGTATCAACAAAGAAATCACAACACATTCAATACTAACAGAAATAACTTCAATCAAAATTTGAACAGAAACAACAACTATAACAACAATAATAACTTTAACAGAAACAACAATTATAACAATAGTAATAACTTCAACAGCAATTACAATAACAACAATAACATTAGAAATAATAGAAACAACAACTACAATAATAACACAAATAATAACTACAATAGGAACAACAATTTCCGACCAAACAATTATAACGCAAATAGCTATAGAAATAACGCTAATAATAGGAACCGAAACAATAACACTAGGCACATACACACAATTCAAGATTCGGGAAACGCAATAGGCTCGGAATATATGGATATTCCGGACAGCCGAATCTAAGAATATGCAAAATTTTTGATAACAATACAAATTTCATTACCACAACTTACAAAAATAAAAAATTAACATTTCTTGTCGACACAGGAGCCGACATATCACTTTGTCGCATGCAAAAAGAATTCGAAGGCGAACCATTTAATCCAGAAGAGAAATGCAAACTAACTGGAATCACTACCGAAGAAATAAATTCCTTAGGCATAATAGATCTAGAACTAACATTGACTGACAAAAAATGTAATCACTCTTTCCAATTAGTAAAATCAGATTTTCCAATAGAAACAGACGGAATAATAGGTAGAGACGTCTTAAAGAAATATCTCTGCAAAATAGGTTATGAAACTTTCACAATAGCTTTATTCATAAATAATACTACTATAACTCTTCCAATGCATACGAAAGCATTTACGTCACTACAAATAAAAATTCCTCCAAGAACAGAAATTATACAAGCATTAAAATTAAACCTAATTGAAGATAGCGTAATTTTTAATAATGAATTAAAACCAGGTGTATTTTTAAGTAATTCAATAGCACCCAAAAGCGGCATGACACACCTAAAAATTTTAAACACAACGAACGAAACAGTAACTTTAAAAGGCATTAAACTCCAAACTGACCCACTTAATAACTACAACATATTAAATTACAAAGGTGCCAACAACCACAAACGTTTTGAACAAATTCTAAATGATTTACAAATAAATGATAATAACGAATATGCAAAAACAGAATTAATCAGAATCAGAATTAACCGTCAACAATTTTTATACACAGAAAATCATGACCTCAGACAATAACCCAGTATACATAAAAAACTACAGATTACCACATGCAAATACTGAAATAATAAACGAACAGGTACAGACAATGCTTAATGACGACATAATAGAACCATCAGTTAGCCCATATAACGCACCACTCCTCTTGGTACCAAAGAAGAACACGGAAGGCAAAAAGAAATGGAGACTGGTAGTAGATTTTAGGAAGCTTAATGACAAAATAGTAAGTGACAAGTTTCCACTAACCAGGTTAGAGGACATCTTAGACAAAATTGGCAGAGCTAAATGGTTTTCTACACTGGACATGACAAGCTCATTGCATCAAATTGAATTGAATGAAGACTCTAGACCACTTACAGCTTTTTCTACGCCACAAGGCCACTATCAATTCAAAAGACTCCCATTTGGACTAAAAATTTCTTCAAATAGTTTTCAAAGAATGCTCACAATAGCACTTTCAGGTTTAGAATCAGAAGCATTTCTTTATGTGGATGACATAATTATATACGGATGTAGTTTAAATCACCATAATAACAATTTGATAAAAGTATTGGGACAGATTAGAAAAATATAACTTGAAACTTAATCCGAAGAAATGTTGTTTTTTACGACCAGAAGTAATTTACTTAGGGCATTTAATAACCAAAGACGGTGTAAAGACTGACCCATCCAAGTATGAAACAATACAAAACTACCCAATACCCAAAAACACGGACGAAGTAAGACGATTTGTTGCATTCTGCAACTATTACAGAAGATTCATACCCGACTTTGCCGACATTGCCAGAGAGCTCAACGCACTATTAAAGAAATCGACAAAATTTAACTGGACAGAACAATGCCAACATGCTTTTGATGAACTGAGAGAAAAATTGATGAATCCACCAATATTACAATATCCAAATTTTGAGAAACAATTTATCCTAACTACAGATGCTTCAAACTACGCATTAGGAGCAGTACTATCCCAAGGTGAAATAGGCCAAGATTTACCAATTTCACATGCCAGTAAAGCATTACAAAAACATGATATAAAGAAACCAGTAATAGAAAAAGAACTCGTAGCAATTCATTGGAGTATAAACTTTTTTAGACCATACCTATATGGCAGAAAATTCATAGTAGTAACAGACCATAGGCCACTAATTTCCCTATTTTCACACAAAAATCCTTCGTCAAAAATGACACGTATTAGAGTAGATTTGAGTGATTATGATTTTACAATTGTTTATAAAAAAAGGAAAAATGAATACTAACGCTGACATACTAAAACAAATGATACCGCAAGAAAACGACGATAAAGAGAAAAAAGTATTAGTAACAACAAGGGCTATGAAGAATAAAAATAATGAAGAACATAAAAATACTGAGGCAAATAAAAATAATGAGGCAAATAAAGATAAAAATAATAATAAAAATAAGAATAAAACGCGCGTAGAAGGAAGAAGTATGGAAAACTGCAGTTCTCAGGAGTCTGATCAACTTCCAATATGGGAATGCACATCCATTAATGATATAAAAAATATGAAGCAATTGCAATTTAATAAATTAGAGAATATAGAAGACATCTATGTAAATATTGAGAAAAATATTGTGCACATAGGACGTAATGATAATTCTGCGAAACCAGTTTCGAACATGAAGAAATTACGTACCCAAAATATAAATAATGAAAGTAACAAGCTAGCAAGATTCAGCGATAAATCAGCGAAACTAGATTCGATACTGAGGAAACTGATATCTAAAATGAATAAAGAAAATATAAAAGAATTAGCGCTATCAAATGAAGATGAAATATTTAAAATGTATACAAAAGAAGAATTAAAAGAAACATACTCAAAGATAAAAATAAATAACAAAAGTCCTCAACTAAAAATATTAATATACAATGCCCCTAAGAGAATAACAGATGATATTTTAAAATACAAACTAATCGATGAATTCCACAATGCCACACATGCAGGCCACTTAGGAGTAAGAAAAACAGTAATTAAACTAAAACAGCGGTACGTTTGGAAAAACATGAATAAAATGGTAAAGACATTTGTATCATATTGTGACAGTTGTAACAAAAATAAACAAACAAAACATATACAAGAACCACTTACACTAACAAACACACCAAACAACAGCTTTGAAGTGATTTCAATTGACACTGTAGGTCGTCTTCGAATTTCAAATGATTACCGATACATTTTAACAATGCAATGCGAACTGACAAAATTCATCATTGCACACCCTATGCCAACAAAAGATGCACTTACGACAGCAAAAACATTGGTTGAACAACTAATTTTAAAATATGGTCAATTTAAAGTACTTAAGTCCGATAGAGGAACAGAATTTACAAACGAAATAATGCGAAACATATGTTCACTCCTAAAGATCAAGCAAATATTTTCAACACCCTATCACCATGAGACATTAGGTTCCATAGAAAGAAACCATAGAGTTCTTAATGAGTTTTTGTTAACAACAGCAAGTGATTATGAATGGGACAAATGGATACCATATTTTACTTTCGCCTACAACACGGCACCACATGTAGACACAGGCTACTCGCCTTTTGAATTAATTTATGGCAAACTACCATGTCTACCGTCTGACAAAATAGAAAATAAACAAACATTTTATAACTATGATGACTATGCCCAAGAACTACGCGTCAGATTACAATACGCGTTAGGTAAGGCAAAAGAATTAATAATAAAAACTAAAGAAAAAAGAGTTTTAAATAATAACTATCAAAATAAACTTAATTTAAGCGTAGGAGATTTAGTCTTAATAAAAGTAGAAAATAGAAAAAAGGACCAAAGTCCATACAAGGGACCGTATAGAATAATAAGAAGAAATGGTGTAAATACTACTGTAGATTGTAATGGTACAGAAAAAGAAATTCATAATAATAACCTAAAACCATATAAATCCTTGTTAAACAACTAAACTTATTATACAAAATAGGGATCTCCTAATGTAATTATATTAATAAAATTATTCGTAGATGACTCACATATTTTTAATTTTAACTTTGTAACAGTTCTATGAAGATAGTAGAAAAAATTTCTTTCCATAAATTTTCTCTTAAAGGTGAGGGTGTAGTGTACTCATGTCATACAACATGCATAGAAGGAACATGCCAACTGCAACTGAGTAGCTAACAAACGATTATGTTACACATATTGAAGTGCGGAAGAAAGTGGGACAAAAACTATTGAATTGCAGAATTTACTTTTTGGTTGTCCGATTACATGTTGATGACACATGTACACATGTTTAACTTTATTTTATTTCAATACTATTGAGTGATTTACAAATCACTCAATTCTAGATTGCTAAGTAGATTTTCATAAATAGTATATAAGCAGAAACATTTGAAAATAAAATTCAGACTTTAACTTACAACATAATCTGGCTCTTCAGCCTTGTTTTACTTATTGTCTCAAAATCTTTTGGCAGTTCCTTTGAACGCCTACTAATAAGCTGATACCCTTTCAGCTGTATAAATATAATTAAGGGCTATAGGGAACACCCAACACTATAGGTTTTGGACATACTCATTATCATCCTTTTACAAACGGTTACCAATTACTTTTATATTTTCATGACATTCGACGATTTCCCAGGTGTTACTTAGTAAATGTGCTACGTACTCATCCTTAATAGCATTCACCCATGATTCATCACCATTCTGCAACACTTCTGCTATTGTAGCAGGATTTTCAGAGATTGCCATATTACAATCCTCAAAACCTTCAAAATCCGACTCGTTCTCATCCGTTGAAACTCTAATACGTGGTGTATCCAAAACTGTATTATCTTCCGGTACTTTTCTATCATTATCATCATTACATATCAATTCTCCGAGTTGCTTTTCTTCTTCTTGAGCAATATCTCCTTATTTGTTCTTAAAATACATATTTTCAAAAATTTTTACGTCTCGGCTTATTTTGATATATCGTTTGCGTGGGCACCATAGTCGATAAGCTTTAGCTTCATTAGAATAGCCCACCAGTACACACTTCTCAGATTTTTATTTGAATTTGCTTTTAGAACTACTTTTATTTAAAACGTATGCGATAGAGCCAAAAATTTCAATCTATTTTATTGAGGGTGTTTTTCTAAAATACAACTTGTATGGTAACTCTCCATTTAACGATTTTGTTGGGCATCGATTTCTTATATAGCAAGCAGTATTGATTGCTTCTGCCCAAAACTTTGGTGGAGCACCCGCATGTTTCAACATGCATCTTGCGATTTCCAGAAGAGTTCTGTTCTTGCGTAATGCTATTCCATTTTGTTGGGGTGTATGAGGGGCACTTAGACGTCTACGTATACCGCATTCTTCCAAATATTTATCAAACTTACCGTTACAATACTCATGGCCATTATCTGATCGCAGCATTTTAAATTTTCTGCCCGATGAGGTTTCAGCAGAGTTCTTAAATTTTATAAATGCGTCTACATCAGATTTTTGCTTTATTACTAAGACTTCACAGTATCGATAGTCCTCCGTAAAAGTTACGAAATATTTTGCACCAGAATGAGAAGCAATTCTCATTGGTTCACAAATGTCGCTGTGGATGATTTCTAATAAATTAGTTGTGCGATGGCCAGTGCTCTTAGGAAAAGGTTTACGAGTCTGTTTCTCACTTAGGCATGTCTCACAAACAGATATTTTTTTCATTTCGGTTTAATTTCATACCGTGTTCATTTAAGTGTCCCATTTTATAATGCCACTTATCTAAATCGCCATTTTTTAGTTTTGCAGTACCAGCACAATTTAAGTTGTTTTCCAAATAATACAAATTTCCAATACGATTCGCTGTATATAAAACTTCGCCATTTTCTAAAATTACAGCTTTATTTCTTTATTTTTATTTAAAGCCGTTATCTGTTATTTTTTTAAACAGAAAGTAAATTTTCTCTTAAATCTTCGACACAGAAAATTTCTTGTAAATTTATACGTTCTTCGATGACTTTCTCATTCACACATATTTTGACGTTACCAACGCCGGTTATCTTTGTTGTGTTTGTGTTTGCTAAATTTAACGTCTTTTCTATTTGCCTGAAATTTTAAAATTTGTTTCTATCCGTACACATATGGGCAGTACTACCACTATCAAGGCACCAAAAATTATTTCTGTGTGAAGACATCATTACAACTTCGATTGTATTGTGTATTGCTTTTTCCCCTATGTTACATGAGCTTGTTTGTTTTGTTTTGCAATTTCTAGCGAAATGCCCAAACTTACCACACTTGAAACAAGTAAAACTTTTCTTTTCCGAGTTTCCTCTTTGAATATTTCTATTATTATATTTTTGTTGTTTTCTGCTGCCTGCATACAATGCCCCCGGTTCGTTTCTTTCACCTTTTGATTTTCTTGACTGATCTTGTAAAATTTTCACCCTTAGTACTTCTGGACTAGAAAACTCGTCTCTTGTTTCTAGTGCACATCGAAATGTTTCATAACCGCTTGGTTAGCTGTACAATAATAAAATTGACAGTAGATCGTCACCGACTGCGATCTTTATTTCTTTTAGTTTTGAAACAGCTTCAAAAAAGTCATTGAGATGTTCTCGAACATTATCTCCATCTTTCATACGTGCCAGTGCAATTTTCTTCAATATGGTGGCTTTCCTCGCTGGTCATTTTGACTGAAAAGTAGATTCTAGTTTTTGCCACATTTCCGATGATGTGGTGCACTCAGCTATTAGCAACAACTCTGACGCCGTTACTAACAACATTATGTCCGCACTTGCTTTTTGGTGAACTGTCTTCCACTTGCTGTATTCGACTGCATTGGTTGCCGGAGGAATGGAGATGGTTGCATTTGCGTAATCCCAAAGGTCGTTCTTAATAAGAACCGCTTTCATCTGCAGCTTCCATGTGTCATAATTATCCGCGTTAAGCAAATTAATTCGTGCGACTGAACCCGACATTAATTTTAATTATTTCTAAAATAAATTTCCACGCTTCGAAATAATATTACAATGTATTTAATTAAATTAAAACCGACACTATATTTTTCTTTATTCTTGCACAGGGCTCTCTGGTCCCATAACCTGTTATAAAATAATGAAACAGATTATGGTTTCCAAAATTAAAGCGTGTTTTATTTCTGCGAGTTCAAACAAGACTGACTAAAATATATGTATGCAAAGTAAAAAGAACGTTACAAAGTTAATTCATGTATATAAGAAAAGAGAATATGATAAATGCATATCCATATATAGAATGAATGTCAAAAGAAAAAATATATAAAGTATTAGAGCTGCCATTCGATTTAATTCGTCTTTTCCAACAGAACGAACAAGGCAGATCCACAACAGGTAGTGTTATCCGAATTCGCTTTGAAAATTAGAGCAGATGTGTCAAAAAACAGTTGACAAATTTATGTGAAACTAAAAAATAAATGAAAAAAAAATATAAAAAATAAGAATATGTATGTATGGTTGGCTCATTTTATTCCATAAGGTGTCTACTTCCATAATTAGTAGGCCTAATTCCTTGAGAATATCTGTGGTGGCCACAATAAGCCAGCATCTATTGTGTCTCACCACATATTTTCCTCCACATGAAATTCCCATCAACTTTTCATTTTTTGAATTCCTATAATCGACACTATCGCGGCGCCCGTATAAAAAATAATGAAACTTTCATGGACATCATTATTAAGAAATTGACGAAATATCGTTAGGTATTTCGCTAACGAAAAATCGACTTAATACAATTCATTGTTCATACTTTTGTGGTCTATTATAGGTTTTGACAGATGAAACCAAAAACTCAAGTGTGAAAGCAAAAATTATAATCCGTCTGTAAATTTATGTATAATTTTCACAGACATGCGCAATTACAGATGCATCTTCAAGCTCACAAAAACACTGTAAAATAAATAGTGTGTAAAGGCAACATAATCTTGATAAGCACACAACCTCTATCAGTTAAATAAATGCTTTTGGTAAAACAGGAGTATAGTTTTTTATTATTTTTTTTAAATTTACATTTGTAATTCAAGTTTTTCCCTCATTAATATAGTATATAGGATGATGCAATAATATAAAGGTACAACCACTTCTGACTTAAAAAAGGAATATTCAGGTATGTGATGGAAATCGATTTTGAAAACGAAGTAATTTTAAAGGCCAATTTTAATACACTTTACATTTAATTTTTATAATTTTTGCGATAAAATTCTTCTCAATAAAGAAATATTTCTCTAAAATTTGCGGTAAAGTACTTTATAATAAAGAAATATTATCAAAAAAAAAAACACATTTTAAAATGGCTTCGATTTCGAAATCGATTCCCATCACATATCTGAATGCCTTGAATTACGATTATTTTATAAATAAATTTTTGTAAACAGAAAGAAAACTATTACCATAAACAAATAAGAGGAACATACCTACATAGTTTTAGTAATATTCCTTTTTAATATGTGACTATCTTCGTTGCTTACATAAAAATACATTTTAAATCTAGCAAAATGTTTTAAGATTTAATTATGTGAAAAACTACAAAAAGCTGTTTAATTTTATTTGTTTTTTGTAGAAATTTTGGAAAAAAAAATTCAAATTAACAAGGAACTTGTATTTTTAAAATAGAAAAAGTAACACAATTTTTTAGTAGAAAATAATAATTTCGAAAACGAAAAAAGGTTAATATGCCGACGAAAAGACAGAATGACTCTACTATTATAATGTTGTATAATGGTATATGGTATATATGCATGTATTAAAATAAAAAAAATATTTACATTTTAAGCAAGATATTGTAAAATACCTTGTCGTATCAGCGATTCCACTTGGCATCTCGGTAAATAATGTTGGCTGTTTTTATTTAGCGAAATTACTTCACCATCATCCAATTCAAACTTTCCAAAATCTTCAACACATCGAACTTCGACATATAGCGACTTCGGTGGACGAAGGTCTCCCGTTAAATCTATACCTTGACCATCACTTATAGAGCGCATATAATATGCCAACGATTTCGAATATCTGTTGAAAAATGCATTTTCTGGTTCACAGAGATTTGCTTTGATATCGGATGGTACAATCGGACCAAATTCCCAACGCAAAGCTTTAATTCTTTGTAGACGTTGAAACAAATAAGTAAGAAGACATCTTTTATTGCGCTGCAAGGCAGCATGCCGAAAGTTTAATAAAGGCCACAAAGTACGATCACCCGAGGTGGAATAGTTAACACTATAACCACAATAGATGTTTTAAATCTATAATCTTCAAATATTTCGGTTACTTACGCTTGTGCACAATTTTCTTCAAATATGGCTTTGATTTCTTCCAAAACTTGTCTAACACCGTCGTCCTAGAACAAAATGTATGCAAATATGTTACTTCATAGATTTATTGATATATTCAAATGTACTTATGCATGCATGGACATATGATTAATTTCTTACATCAAATGGCGGTATCGTTTGAGAAGATCTTTCCAGTTCCTTGATTAGGACAAATGCCTTATCCGCAAAATTTTTATTGGATTTTCTCATTCTCGGAAAATAAATATTTTTTTAATTCGTACTCTACCCAGGGTTGCCAACGGACGATTTTACTTTATTATGACGATTTCTGTTAGCGAATATCACAAAATAAAGATTTACGATTTTTGTTAACTGCTAATAAACCACACAGTATAACAAACAAGTGCAAATTTTGCGTTTGTACAAACCTTTTGCGTTGTTTATGGGGGTGTTTGCACGTTTGCACAAAACACTGAGGCATATTTGTATTATTATAATCAAAAATTTTAGATTTTGGGCAAACATGTTGAATGGTGTGTCTTCTTGTATGTGTTTATATAAGTTATGTTTGTATCGTGTATTTGGAAACGGAAAGTTAGTGTTTGTCAAAACGTTTGTTTAGTTTATTTGGTCCTTTAGTATCCTCCCTTATACTTTGACGATTTTTTGACTTCGCCACTTTTTGCTCAACATAACCTCTACGTATGGGAAAATTTCAAGCTATAAAAATATATTTTTGATACTATTGATACTCCTAAAGAAATATTTAAAAATTTGAATGACATTAACGA
Organism: Gymnocheta viridis; assembly: GCA_956483585.1. Taxonomy (NCBI): domain Eukaryota; kingdom Metazoa; phylum Arthropoda; class Insecta; order Diptera; family Tachinidae; genus Gymnocheta; species Gymnocheta viridis. Next base: position 33,077,807 of record OY101443.1, read on the forward strand.
ACTTAACTTTTGTTTTTAAAATATGTGCTTAATTTGATGAATAATATAAACAAGACTGAAGGAATTCAAATGCACAACATGCACTATGAAATGACGAAACTTTTTTAAAATGTTTTAATGAATGTTTTGGTTGATGATTGTATAAAAAATTCGCCTCGAAAAAAAATTTATTTTCAAAATCGAAATTTTTTTTTAAAGGAAGAAGTGTAAGTGAATGAAATGTTAAGACAATATACAATTGATGTTGAAACTTTCAATCAATTTATTGATAATTGTGTATCATTTTACGTGTTATCAAACAAACAAAATTTGATTTTGATCACAAAATTATAAAAAATTTAACTTTAACTACACCATCTGTGATTTTGAAAAAAAAACTCCATAATTCCTCCTTTAATAAAAGGTTTTCCTAATCTAGTCTCTAAAGAAAAATATCAAGATATGAGCATGAAATAAGAGAACTAGGATGCAAAAGTTGGTACAATTGTCCTTTTTTTAGCACTATTTTAAAGTAAAAATAACAATAGCACCACCATGCTTAATTTAACACTATTTCATAATTTTCCTAGTTTAATTTCATTACACGCAGCGTGACCGTTGAGAAATTTCGAAAAGTGGCACAAAAAGGGTATTTAAAAGATAAAAGTTGCACCAAAAAGAGGAATTTTTATAAAAAAGGGGCAATCATTTAAGAATTGTTGACAGATAGAAAACGCTTGACGCGTTGAATTAGGTTTGACTGTTAGCTTTCGTAAAGGCTGAAATAAAAAATAAGCTGTCATAAGAAAGAATACTTACACAAGCAGATTGTTGACAAAAAATTAATACAAATGATAGTATTTCTTAAAATGTACAACAGGGGGAAGTGTATAACAAAAAGTAGCAGATTTAGCACATTTTGAAAGAGTGGCATCAAAAGTGGCAAGAGGGTCAGAAAAGTACCAAATTGATACTTTTGGTGGCACAGACGGTCACGCTGATTACACGAAAGTCTTTTAAATCGTTATCCCATTTTTTATATGGCAACTCCATGTTAACCATTCGTTGTGATTTGTTTTATACCCAACGCAGTATTGTACAGATGTTGGCGATTCTACAACAGGTACAACATTACAATAACAACTGACATCTCAACCCCTCTGTTAACATGTACAGAATTTGACATACGAGCCTCTAATTTGTGGAAAATAGTAGAACACCTGTTTAAATATGCCTTGTTTTGGACGAAGGTATCAGATTTGAAAAATGAACTAAATACACCGATGAACCGGTGTATTTCAAGAACTGCTAGAGGAATATTATCCATCCCACATTTTTCCGCAAATGTGGAAAGATTTATTTTTGTTTCAAAATTTAATACAAACAAAAGAGAAGAACAGGTTGTTTGTTTCGACTGTCTCTATCTAATCCAAAAAAAGGGTTTGATGAAGTCATCTAATTCGTGCTGCTATTATTTAGATTTGACTAAGAGTAGTGAAGTATATTATAAAGTATAATTTTATATTCAGATCTAAACAACTGATAATCCTCTGTGTACCTTTTGGAATTAAACATTAAATTTAATTGCTAACTTTCTCTATAAGTACTTATTACAAATAAATTTTTATATACGTTTTTAGCTAATTGCTAAAAAAAATATTTAAAAAAAATAAAAAGTACAATCGGACTGAAATAAGTACACTTTTTCTTAAACTTAGTACAATTTGAAAATTTCATTTTGCATCCCTGGATGTAAATATATTTTGGAAGAGAGGAAAGTCAATTAATCTACCAAACGATGAAAATTTTTTTCCTAATTTATGTGAATTTGTAAATAAATTAATGACTTTGCCAAACTCTTCAGCTAATGTTGAAAGAACATTTAGCAAAATGAATCTCCATAAAACCAAGATAAGATACTCATTACAAACAGGAACCCTTGAGGGGATTATTTTTTTAAAGATTATTAATAAAATTATTCCTCTGAATGTTGAAAAAAATATAAAAAGACGTAACTATGAAATGAATGTATGTATAGTATTTTTATTTTGTAATTACACAATTTAAATCAATATCATATGTCCTTCTTTCGTACTTTATATGTACATATGCATTAATTAATTCGAATCTACACATGAATTGCAAGTTTATGAAAACTGTATATTCTATTGATTTATATTTAAATTAATATACAAAACATATCATATAAAAAAATCAACGTTTATTTTGCAAAGTATATAAACTGTTTCGGCACAAAATTACTTCAAATCTTGCTTTGAATTGAATAAAATGTATAAAGTTTTTATTGTTTTAAGTAATCTATTGAAATGTTAATTTTTAAATGAAAGATTGTTGTATAAATAAGGGCCAGCATATGACTTCGAATTTAAATGTTTATTATATTTACATATCGCACTTGATCAACAAGAGGGTATTAACTCGAAATTTTAATTTTTTCACTTTTCTCCAAAACTTGCATTCTAATATTCATATGTGATGGAAACAAAAAATTAATCTCGATCACGCATTATTGGTTCTAATCTCTATTTCATAGTATAGGCTGATTTCAGCTTCCAAAGCAACACTGAAAGCATGAGTTTACAAGGCATTCTCGTGTTGCTTTGCAAACTGCGTTTATGAAGTCAGCCATAAATTATGAATTTCGTAACAAATTTGTTACAATTTCTTGCCTAGAGTGCATTATAAAAATATTAACATCCCCTTATTAGCGCTTATATATTTTTTCACACATCCAAGAAGTGTTTCAACGTCTTTATCAATAAGCCAGTGGTCTTCGACTAAACAAAGAAATGATTTGAAACGTAAGAACAGGTTTAATAATGAAGAAATTCTCCCAAAATAGATAAAAAATATCGACACCTATTGCATAAATCTGCTAGTCTAATGATTAAAATGTGTAGCGTCTGTTTAATGGTATCATAATTGAGATGAATTGGTCTGTCATCTTCACATGCACAATTTAAAACTTGTGTTGAATCGGCTGTAAATAAAAAGGGGAAAGGCACGATATTTGAAGAATGGTATAAAGAGGGAAACAAAAATAAACCAAGGAAAATGGGAAAGTAAACAATAACATTTTTATAGGTTTGATCACTTTCTAGTTTTATGCTAGCCTATTACCTGCATGGAAGAAATAATTTTTATGACCATTGTATGACCCAGGAAGAGAGTTAAATAGGGCTCAAGGTAATAATGGCGTAGGTCAGTGCCACTAGCGGGATCAAGAAACATCTAGAAAACGAATCCAAGCTAACCAAAATGGATTTAAAGTTAATAACATGGAATGACTACGTGACAATTTCAAGGCCATGATGTCAAAGTTCAGTGACTTGAGTTAATACCCAAAAGAACATAAACTGGTTTTGTAATGCGGATGTATTTGTGTATATACATGCAGATACTAAGAAAGGTATCCGAATTTAATTAGCAAAAATAAGAAAAGGGATGGATCGTACACACGGGTGAATAGGATAACGATAGTGTCTAGACCAATACATAAGCAGTAGTAAATAATTAGTTAAGGCGAATTCAAATAATTTGGGGTAATATAGAAAGTTCAATCGATAGGAAAGTTAAAACACATTGAGCACCAAGACGGAGCAGTCAACAAATTTTGAACTGTGGGCAGGCCAGCGCAATATAAGAGTGGAAGCAATTTTTTTGTAAGAAGTCTTCAAATTAGTTTGGAAAAATAGAGGTAAGCCAAATAGAGGTAGAAATTTGTAAAGTAGGTTGTAATCTTGTGGTTTGAACAATGTCTAGGCAAAACAAACTGACAATAGAGGCACACCAATTGGGAAAAGAAATTAGAAGAAAGCCGGGTTACAGTCCATCAGAAAAGAGGAACCAGCGGGGAAATTTCATCCGGGATCCCTGGACTGTAATCCGCATATTTTTGTGTGAACATATCCATCTACACCGTTTGGTGACGTCAACTGATCGGCCAAGGTGAGTCCAGTTCAATTTATTCGTGTTAACGTGCTTTCGGTGATAAAGAAATTTATTTAGAAAAAATTAAATTAAATTCGGTGAAATTTATTTTACCAGTATAATTGATCGACTAGGTTATTTGTTTGTGCTCAATGGCAGATAATAAGAAATTTAATTAAAAAGAAAATATAAATCTTTTAAAAGCTTCATTCGGTGCTAAGTGTGCCAAAAATAAGAATATAAGATCAATAAACGTAAAGCAAAATTAATTTATGCTAATATCTGCCTACATAGTAAAAAAAAAATTTAAAAGATTAAAAATATAACAAAAAATATATAAAAAAAAAAAACAAATAAAATATAAAATTTAAAACATCCGATACATATATATCTTTAAAAAAAAAACAAGATTATTGATAAAATATATTGAAAATAGAGTTAAGTTTCTTTTTGTAGTGTACTAGTGTAATTTGTGTTTTTGAAGTGCTGTAAGCCCAAAACTGCCAGGCCGTGTTTAAATATAAATTAGATAAAGAAAATCGAATATATGATTGGTGAAACCATTTTAGAGAGCTCTTTAAAATAGGAAAGAAAAGTGTTAGTTGTGTATTTTTGCGTAACTGGCGAAAACAAGCTAGTAAATTAGGGTATTTTTGGGATTTGTGATAGGGTGAAATTTTGTGTTCGTAGTGATAAAAAAATTCTCAATTATATTTAAGAAATTAGGTTTTCATACTTACTTAGTTTTCCTTTATTATTTAAACAATAAATAGGATAAGAAAATCTTTATTTAAATAAAAATAATTTTTTTTATAACGTTTTTAAGAATATAAATCTTTATGTTTTCATTTGGTTGAAGGTTAATATTTAGATAATGTCTGGCTAAATATATTCGTGTGGTGTGTTAATGTAAGTATATAGTGAGGTGACCTAGTTATTTTGTTTGTGGGGTAACATAATCCATTTATACTGCATGTTACCAAAGGTAGGGTGGGCAGCTAGGGGGGACAAATTACATCTTCTGTCTCCATAAGGTTGCAGTGGGGTTAAATGTATTTATGTCCGTCCGAAGTTGTTGAAAAAAATTTCCGTTTCATTTTGTTCATTTCATTTTTGAGTTTGTTCTTCCTTTGTTTCTTTTTATAAATTTTATTGTCCATTACTGCACCGGAAGTCGCGGGTCTTACCTCCCCTGACATCCCTGAACTAGTTGGGAAAATGGATGGCGGCTTACCGGCAGGCGTAAGAAGGTTTTGTGACAATATGGCGCCCAATCGTAAAGCAGGAATTAATTGGCGCACATATTGTACGTTGTACAATATGGCGCCCAATAGAAAACAAATTAAAATTTTAATAGAGAAGAGTTTAGGTCCTTTCGCCAACAAGGCGCCCATTCTGAAAGAAATTATACTTAAAACTGCGTCTATATGACGTCTATAAACATCCATTTTTCTTTTATAATTAAAACTATAGTGTCGTTGTGATTTACTCGGTGGAGTGGCTTGGCCGTTGACAAGTAGACGGGTCAATTGCATGACTACTGAGTGAATCATTAGTCGACAGGATAAAGTAATAGATTTTTTTTAAATTATGTTTATTTTTTTTTATTGCGTCCAGTCCGTCTGTGATTATTGTGCTTAGAACGATTAGCAAACAGTTAAAATAAATTAATAAATACAATTGATAATAAAAAATTAATGATAGTAGATTTAAGGCACATGGCACTAAAAAGAGACCATGTCAGCTTAACTTTACATTTCTTTTCCAGTGACTAGATGTAGTTATGAGAAAACATCCACTGCACTGGAAAATTTCAGTAAATATTTTATATTAGGAATTTTAGTAAACTAAAATTAAGGCATATGACGATTTCTCAGACCATATTTGCTTAATTTTATTCGTTTTATATACAGTGACCTGATATAAGTTTTTATTTATCAGTAGCACTGTAATACATAGGGAATCAATGCTATTTATTGAAAAAAGGGGGGTTGATACATTTAAGGAATCTGCGATATATATAGGACACTAGCTTAGAACATTTGTTTGTTGTTTATTTTTATAACTGGTCACTTTACATACTTTATAACACACCTAAATGTAATAATACTAACTATTGCTTAAAACTACAAATATATAATATCTTTTTGTTTACATTTTTAATACACGTACACCGTTTTAAGAAGAATAAGTCATGACCGACCCAAAAAGTAGGCGTTCTTTAGAATTCGACCAAAATCGATTGGGCTTTACCTCGAAGGTGAAGCACTCTCCACGCCAGTCAACAGTTTTCCAGGATCCGCAATTTAGGGATTTATCGGGAACAATAAGAAAGGATAACCACAATTCTCAGATAGAAAATTTGATAGATGAACCGGAAGGGGCGGTTGCTCAAAACGTAGAGGAAGATCTAGTAGATTTGGATGCCAATGGTTCAGTACCTATAATAAATAATAAAGAAATTGATTTTAAAAACACTTTAAAAGCCGAAATGACGGAGATGATTCAGGTAGCTTTACATGAGGGCTTAAAAGGAATTATGCAAGAGGTCCACAAAACACTTAGACCACTTTCTAACCCACAAAACGTAATTCCCAATCCATTTCATTCAGGGTCAGGAAGAAGTAGTATCGAGGGTCAAATTCAAGATCATAACTCTGATAAAAATATGATAAATGCGGAAAAAATAGCGAATCAGCAGGCTAACGATTGTCAGGGGAATAAACAAAACAATATTAGACCTGAGGTGACACAACCTGAATACAATCAGAAGCGATCTGAAAGACGTTATGCTCAAAATGAAGATGTTAGAGCTCCTAGACAAGGTTATAGATTTTCCAATATTTTGTCCAATGCTCCAAATGTTTATTCATACCAAAAAAATTTGAATATCCGTCCTGTCGAAGGCCAAATTAGGATAGACAAATGGGACATAGTTTTTGAGGGTGGGGGTAGTGGAGTTTCAATTGAAGATTTCGTTTTTAGAGTTGAGCTTTTACAAGCAAGCTATTCTGTACCTTGGGAGGAAGTGATTAGGGATTTTCACAGGCTTTTAAAGGGCCAGTCAAAAGAATGGTTTTGGCTTTATTTGAAGATGCAAAATGGTATAGCTGACTGGCCTACTCTACGCTATAGTCTTTTAAACCAATTTCAGGCGAACAGAAGCGATTTCGAAATTATGCAAGAAATGGTAGAGAGGCGTCAACAACCCAACGAAACCTTAGAGGATTATTTTCATGCCATGTTAACAATTAGGTCGAAGCTACGTTCTCCTATACCTGAGTATGAAATGCTGAAGATACTCAAAAGAAATGTAAAAGAACACTTAGCTAGGATAATCTATCCTATGGCAATTTATAATATTGAGCAATTGAGAGAGGAATGTAGAGAAATTGAGAAGAGATTCCCAAGGCGAGAAACACGATTTACTGCCCCGACTAGTAATTCAATGCGTTATAACCCACGTCACAATGTGAACGAAATATATGAAGAAGATGAACAGGCAAAAAAGTACGAAGAATATCGGGGGTCATTAATGGTTGAAGAATTAAACCGTAAAGAAAAAAGGGAAATAACCTGTTGGAATTGCAGGCGTGTGGGACATACCTATATGGATTGCGAGTCCAATATACGTAATATATTTTGTTATAAGTGTGGATTGGAGCGCACTATAACGCCGAAATGTCCAAATTGCAACAATCCGGAAAACCGCAAAAAGAGCATGGCGAAGGCGGGCGAGTCACGCTCTACCCAAACGTCCGTAACTCCCCAGAATTAGAAAGCACAAATATACTAAAAGTAAATAAAAACGTTAACAACAATTCGTATCAAAAGAACTCAAATACATTACCCAAGGAACAATCCAGACATCACCAGTCATATAATCAAAGACTAGAAAACTATATTCAAGTCAGAAATCGTATTTTTGAAAATGATATTAAAACGGGTACATCATTGTCATCAAAAGTCCAAAAAGCTAGAAAGCGTTACAATAGTAGGAAACTTGTAAAGAAAGACGTTATGTCAGCTGTTGAAGCAATATCAAATGGTGATCCAAGAGCATATGCCGACATCTTTATCAAAAACAAATTGGTGCGAGGGTTGTTAGATACAGGTGCATCTGTCAGTATACTTGGCAAAGGTTGTGATGCATTAGTAAAGGAATTAGGCGTAGCAACATCAAGATATAACGCGAATATTAAAACAGCTTCTGGCCGAGCTCACCAAATTCGTAGCAAAATTACTTTACCAGTTAAATACAGAGACAAAATTATCAATATTCAATTTTATCTCTGCCCATCTCTGGAGCAAGCCCTCTACCTAGGGATTGACTTTTGGAGAAAATTTGATTTAGCACCAGACGTTCTCAACATAAATGAAATAGATTTCGAAAAACTGAAGATCAATTTAGAACCCATCAATAACCAAGCACCGGAGCAACATGAACTTAGTAGAGATCAAAAAGCAGAGCTAGAGGAAGTAAAAACGTTATTTAAAGCTTTCGAAAATAATGGATTAGGAATAACTCACCTGGAAAATCATACCATCCAATTAGTACCTGATTCTGTACCGTTTAAAGAGAGACACTATCCCGTATCCTCAAAAGTCCAGGAATTATTATATGAAGAAGTAGACAAAATGTTAGAGCTAGGAGTGATAGAAGAAAGTGAAAGTCCCTTCAATAACCGAGTGACTCTAGTATGTAAACCCGGCAAAAATCGTCTGTGTTTGGACGCGAGGAAATTAAACAACCTTACGATAAAAGATGCGTACCCTATTCAAAATATCGAGCGCATATTGAGTAGGATTGATGAGACTGTGTACATAAGTAGTGTAGACCTGAAGTTTGCTTTTTGGCAAATCAGCTTAGATCCAAAATGTCGAGAATATACTGCGTTTACCATCCCGGGCAGGCCCCATTACCAATATACCGTGATGCCATTCGGCCTCTGTAATGCGGCCCAACGCCTGTGCCGTCTTATGGATAAGGTAATACCGCAAAAATTGAAAAATAATGTTTTTATATATCTTGACGACTTATTGGTGATTTCAAAAGATTTTGAGTCTCATATAAAGCTGTTGAAAGAAGTAGCAAAATGTCTGTCTGAAGCTAATTTTCAATAGGCCTTAGCAAGAGCGTATTTTGTTTTAAAGAACTGAAATATTTAGGTTTCATCATAGGAGGTGGTAGACTTCGCACAGACCCGAATAAAATTAATGCCATAAAACAAATCCCGATACCAAAGACCCCTAGACAGGTAAGAAGCTTTTTAGGGACTGCAGGTTGGTATCGGCGATTCATTAAAGATTTTGCCATTACAGCAGCACCTTTAAGCGACACCCTTAAAAAAGGTACAAAGTTTATAATGTCTGAGGAAGCTAAAGAAGCATTTTTCGAGCTAAAACAAGCCCTTACTACAGCTCCGGTACTGGTACACCCAGATTTTAAGAAGTGCTTCTATATACAATGCGATGCGTCACATGTGGGTGTTGGAGCGGTGCTCTTTCAAAAGGACGAGCAAAATAACGACCGTCCCATAGCATTTTTTTCCCAGAAACTAAACGGAGCGCAAATAAATTACACGGTCACGGAGAAAGAATGCTTAGCGGCAGTGCTAGCGGTAAAACGTTTTAGGCCGTATGTCGAATTAATGGAGTTCACCATAATTACCGACCACGCCAGCTTAAAATGGTTGATGAGCCTAAAAGACTTAAGTGGTCGTTTAGCTCGCTGGTCTTTGCAACTTCAAGCATTTAATTTTAAAATAGAACACCGCAAGGGATCTGAAAATATAGTAGCCGACACACTATCCCGATCTGTAGACGATTTCAGTGTAGATGAAGTTGAATTTCTGGATTTTGAAACGACAGAATTCGAGTCTACTGAGTACCAAGAATTAATACATACCATCGAGGAAAATAAACATAAAGTACCTGATTTAAAAATTGATAATGGCTTAATTTTTAAAAAAACAAACTTCTCTAGAGATGACAGCGGCGTAGAATGGAAGCTGTGGGTCCCAGAAAATTTAACTTCAACGTTAATATCAAAAGCGCATGACTTAGAGACCGCCTCACATGGAGGCGTGGCAAAAACATTGCATCGCTTGAGACAATTTTATTATTGGCCCAATATGGTGATCCATGTCAGAAATTATATTCGGAACTGTCAGACCTGTCAGCAAATAAAGCCAGCTAATTATGCAATGCGACCAAAAATAGGAAATGAAGTTGTAACATACCGTCCATTTCAGAAAATCTACATCGATTTCTTGGGTAAATATCCCCGCTCTAAACGAGGAAATGCGTACATATTTATAGTAGTGGACCACTTTTCTAAATTTGTCTTCCTAAAGCCGATGAAAAAAGCTACATCGAAACTGGTAGTTGACTAATTGGTACAGAAAATATTTCACACATTTGGCTCGCCAGAGATTATCCATTCGGATAATGGGAAACCGTTTATATCTCAAGAATTTCAAAATCTTGTCCAACTTTACAACATCAATCACATTAAGACAGCAGCTTATGCCCCCAAGCCAACGCTTCAGAAAGGGTTAACCAATCTGTGTTAGCAGGCATAAGAGCGTATTTAAAAACTGACCACAGGGATTGGGATATCCATTTATCTGAAATAGAGTGTGCTATACGATCCTCTATACAAGAGTCAATAGGTACGACTCCATATATGGCACTGTTCGGACAGCAAATGTTTACATCTGGTTCAGAATATGGGCTGGCTAGAAAACTGAAATCCTTGAGTGACAACGAATTAGAAATCCTGGGAAGAAAAGACGAATTGCAAATCCTTAGAGATTCAATAAAGAATAATTTACATAAAGCTTATGAGAGGAATGAAAAACAATATAATAAAAGAAGCAGGGATATAAGATTTACACTGGGACAAGAAGTGTTTTTAAGAAACTTTGCGCAAAGCGATTTTAAGAAAAACTTTAACGCCTAATTTGCGCCAAAATTCAGAAAGTGTAGGATTCTTGAGGTTATAGGCAATAATATGTATAAGTTGGGGACACTTCAAGGAAAAATTGTTGGCATTTTTCATGCCAAAGATATGAAGCAATAGTCTGTGATAGTTAAGTTTTGAGGGGACATGTAATACACGTGCAATATATATTGTCAGTATTTATAATTTTTTTTAAATTATATTTTTAATATATACATGTTTGTGCTGTCCCGTTTTAACTTTGATTATTTACAGATTGATTTTTTTCCTTTTCTTGTTAGTGATGTCCAGTTTTTATAAATATTTATTGACGATTCTTTTGAACATAGATCCCTGTAACTTTAAGAATGTCTGTAATATTTTCTCTGAACAAAATCTACCAGCTTATAACCCAATTGTACCTGTAAAGAAAACAACAGAAAATTGGAAACAAAGTACCACATTCCTTAATAAGTTAAACACAATTACTTCCCGTAAGTTAGTAAAGCTGTTGCACCAGTATAGCTTAGCAGTAACCCTTGGGATTGTTTTCTCACTTCGATATTCTCCTCAACAATTATTAACCTGGAAGTAGATTAAAAAAAAATTAGTGGAAATATAAATATATTAGATAGTAAAATAAAATGCGATACTTTTAAACATGTGGGAGCGATTGTCAAAATTATAAGAAGATGTAAAGTAAAGTGAGAAGTAGTAATTAGGTGTTGCCACAGTGGCAAAATAGATTGACACTTAAATAAGTGCTGCCAGATTTTTGTAGGGATCATAGCGATTTTCGTACTTTGTACCCGGCTGCTATGTCAGTGTAGCATGAGTAGTCTCAGGCGTGGGCGTTTTCCTACGTTGGGCGTTTAAATATGTACAGTGACCCGCTCTTTTGGTTTTTCTGCCGACAGGCGTTGAAAATCAAAAGATTTGTAGCGTCTGTTTAATGGTATCATAATTGAGATGAATTGGTCTGTCATCTTCACATGCACAATTTAAAACTTGTGTTGAAACGGCTTTAAATAAAAAGGGGAAAGGCACGATATTTGAAGAATGGTATAAAGAGGGAAACAAAAATAAAGCAAGGAAAATGGGAAAGTAAACAATAACATTTTTATAGGTTTGATCACTTTCTAGTTTTATGCTAGCCTATTACCTGCATGGAAGAAATAATTTGTATGACTATTGTATGACCCAGGAAGAGAGTTAAATAGGGCTCAAGGTAATAATGGCGTAGGTCAGTGCCACTAGCGGGATCAAGAAACATCTAGAAAACGAATCCAAGCTAACCAAAATGGATTTAAAGTTAATAACATGGAATGACTACGTGGCAATTTCAAGGCCATGATGTCAAAGTTCAGTGACTTGAGTTAATACCCAAAAGAACATAAACTGGTTTTGTAATGCGGATGTATTTGTGTATATACATGCAGATACTAAGAAAGGTATCCGAATTTAATTAGCAAAAATAAGAAAAGGGATGGATCGTACACACGGGTGAATAGGATAACGATAGTGTCTAGACCAATACATAAGCAGTAGTAAATAATTAGTTAAGGCGAATTCAAATAATTTGGGGTAATATAGAAAGTTCAATCGATAGGAAAGTTAAAACACATTGAGCACCAAGACGGAGCAGTCAACAAATTTTGAACTGTGGGCAGGCCAGCGCAATATAAGAGTGGAAGCAATTTTTTTGTAAGAAGTCTTAAAATTAGTTTGGAAAAATAGAGGTAAGCCAAATAGAGGTAGAAATTTGTAAAGTAGGTTGTAATCTTGTGGTTTGAACAATGTCTAGGCAAAACAAACTGACAATAGAGGCACACCAATTGGGAAAAGAAATTAGAAGAAAGCCGGGTTACAGTCCATCAGAAAAGAGGAACCAGCGGGGAAATTTCATCCGGGATCCCTGGACTGTAATCCGCATATTTTTGTGTGAACATATCCATCTACACCGTTTGGTGACGTCAACTGGTCGGCCAAGGTGAGTCCAGTTCAATTTATTCGTGTTAACGTGCTTTCGGTGATAAAGAAATTTATTTAGAAAAAATTAAATTAAATTCGGTGAAATTTATTTTACCAGTATAATTGATCGACTAGGTTATTTGTTTGTGCTCAATGGCAGATAATAAGAAATTTAATTAAAAAGAAAATATAAATCTTTTAAAAGCTTCATTCGGTGCTAAGTGTGTCAAAAATAAGAATATAAGATCAATAAACGTAAAGCAAAATTAATTTATGCTAATATCTGCCTACATAGTAAAAAAAAAAATTTAAAAGATTAAAAATATAACAAAAAATATATAAAAAAAAACAAATAAAATATAAAATTTAAAACATCCGATACATATATATCTTAAAAAAAAAAACAAGATTATTGATAAAATATATTGAAAATAGAGTTAAGTTTCTTTTTGTAGTGTACTAGTGTAATTTGTGTTTTTGAAGTGCTGTAAGCCCAAAACTGCCAGGCCGTGTTTAAATATAAATTAGATAAAGAAAATCGAATATATGATTGGTGAAACCATTTTAGAGAGCTCTTTAAAATAGGAAAGAAAAGTGTTAGTTGTGTATTTTTGCGTAACTGGCGAAAACAAGCTAGTAAATTAGGGTATTTTTGGGATTTGTGATAGGGTGAAATTTTGTGTTCGTAGTGATAAAAAAATTCTCAATTATATTTAAGAAATTAGGTTTTCATACTTACTTAGTTTTCCTTTATTATTTAAACAATAAATAGGAAAAGAAAATCTTTATTTAAATAAAAATGATTTTTTTTATAACGTTTTTAAGAATATAAATCTTTATGTTTTCATTTGGTTGAAGGTTAATATTTAGATAATGTCTGGCTAAATATATTCGTGTGGTGTGTTAATGTAAGTATATAGTGAGGTGACCTAGTTATTTTGTTTGTGGGGTAACATAATCCATTTATACTGCATGTTACCAAAGGTAGGGTGGGCAGCTAGGGGGGACAAATTACATCTTCTGTCTCCATAAGGTTGCAGTGGGGTTAAATGTATTTATGTCCGTCCGAAGTTGTTGAAAAAAATTTCCGTTTCATTTTGTTCATTTTATTTTTGAGTTTGTTCTTCCTTTGTTTCTTTTTATAAATTTTATTGTCCATTACTGCACCGGAAGTCGCGGGTCTTACCTCCCCTGACATCCCTGAACTAGTTGGGAAAATGGATGGCGGCTTACCGGCAGGCGTAAGAAGGTTTTGTGACAATATGGCGCCCAATCGTAAAGCAGGAATTAATTGGCGCACATATTGTACGTTGTACAATATGGCGCCCAATAGAAAACAAATTAAAATTTTAATAGAGTAGAGTTTAGGTCCTTGCGCCAACAAGGCGCCCATTCTAAAAGAAATTATACTTAAAACTGCGTCTATATGACGTCTATAAACATCCATTTTTCTTTTATAATTAAAACTATAGTGTCGTTGTGATTTACTCGGTGGAGTGGCTTGGCCGTTGACAAGTAGACGGGTCAATTGCATGACTACTGAGTGAATCATTAGTCGACAGGATAAAGTAATAGATTTTTTTTAAATTATGTTTATTTTTTTTTATAATAAAATAAAATGTATAAAGTTTTTATTGTTTTAAGTAATCTATTGAAATGTTAATTTTTAAATGAAAGATTGTTGTATAAATAAGGGCCAGCATATGACTTCGAATTTAAATGTTTATTATATTTACATATCGCACTTGATCAACAAGAGGGTATTAACTCGAAATTTTAATTTTTTCACTTTTCTCCAAAACTTGCATTCTAATATTCATATGTGATGGAAACAAAAAATTAATATCGATCACGCATTATTGGTTCTAATCTCTATTTCATAGTATAGGCTGATTTCAGCTTCCAAAGCAACACTGAAAGCATGAGTTTACAAGGCATTCTCGTGTTGCTTTGCAAACTGCGTTTATGAAGTCAGCCATAAATTATGAATTTCGTAACAAATTTGTTACAATTTCTTGCCTAGAGTGCATTATAAAAATATTAACATCCCCTTATTAGCGCTTATATATTTTTTCACACATCCAAGAAGTGTTTCAACGTCTTTATCAATAAGCCAGTGGTCTTCGACTAAACAAAGAAATGATTTGAAACGTAAGAACAGGTTTAATAATGAAGAAATTCTCCCAAAATAGATAAAAAATATCGACACCTATTGCATAAATCTGCTAGTCTAATGATTAAAATGTGTAGCGTCTGTTTAATGGTATCATAATTGAGATGAATTGGTCTGTCATCTTCACATGCACAATTTAAAACTTGTGTTGAAACGGCTGTAAATAAAAAGGGGAAAGGCACGATATTTGAAGAATGGTATAAAGAGGGAAACAAAAATAAACCAAGGAAAATGGGAAAGTAAACAATAACATTTTTATAGGTTTGATCACTTTCTAGTTTTATGCTAGCCTATTACCTGCATGGAAGAAATAATTTTTATGACCATTGTATGACCCAGGAAGAGAGTTAAATAGGGCTCAAGGTAATAATGGCGTAGGTCAGTGCCACTAGCGGGATCAAGAAACATCTAGAAAACGAATCCAAGCTAACCAAAATGGATTTAAAGTTAATAACATGGAATGACTACGTGACAATTTCAAGGCCATGATGTCAAAGTTCAGTGACTTGAGTTAAAAGAACATAAACTGGTTTTGAAATGCGGATGTATTTGTGTATATACATGCAGATACTAAGAAAGGTATCCGAATTTAATTAGCAAAAATAAGAAAAGGGATGGATCGTACACACGGGTGAATAGGATAACGATAGTGTCTAGACCAATACATAAGCAGTAGTAAATAATTAGTTAAGGCGAATTCAAATAATTTGGGGTAATATAGAAAGTTCAATCGATAGGAAAGTTAAAACACATTGAGCACCAAGACAGAGCAGTCAACAAATTTTGAACTGTGGGCAGGCCAGCGCAATATAAGAGTGGAAGCAATTTTTTTGTAAGAAGTCTTAAAATTAGTTTGGAAAAATAGAGGTAAGCCAAATAGAGGTAGAAATTTGTAAAGTAGGTTGTAATCTTGTGGTTTGAACAATGTCTAGGCAAAACAAACTGACAATAGAGGCACACCAATTGGGAAAAGAAATTAGAAGAAAGCCGGGTTACAGTCCATCAGAAAAGAGGAACCAGCGGGGAAATTTCATCCGGGATCCCTGGACTGTAATCCGCATATTTTTGTGTGAACATATCCATCTACACCGTTTGGTGACGTCAACTGATCGGCCAAGGTGAGTCCAGTTCAATTTATTCGTGTTAACGTGCTTTCGGTGATAAAGAAATTTATTTAGAAAAAATTAAATTAAATTCGGTGAAATTTATTTTACCAGTATAATTGATCGACTAGGTTATTTGTTTGTGCTCAATGGCAGATAATAAGAAATTTAATTAAAAAGAAAATATAAATCTTTTAAAAGCTTCATTCGGTGCTAAGTGTGTCAAAAATAAGAATATAAGATCAATAAACGTAAAGCAAAATTAATTTATGCTAATATCTGCCTACATAGTAAAAAAAAAATTTAAAAGATTAAAAATATAACAAAAAATATATATAAAAAAAAAACAAATAAAATATAAAATTTAAAACATCCGATACATATATATCTTTAAAAAAAAAAAACAAGATTATTGATAAAATATATTGAAAATAGAGTTAAGTTTCTTTTTGTAGTGTACTAGTGTAATTTGTGTTTTTGAAGTGCTGTAAGCCCAAAACTGCCAGGCCGTGTTTAAATATAAATTAGACAAAGAAAATCGAATATATGATTGGTGAAACCATTTTAGAGAGCTCTTTAAAATAGGAAAGAAAAGTGTTAGTTGTGTATTTTTGCGTAACTGGCGAAAACAAGCTAGTAAATTAGTGTATTTTTGGGATTTGTGATAGGGTGAAATTTTGTGTTCGTAGTGATAAAAAAATTCTCAATTATATTTAAGAAATTAGGTTTTCATACTTACTTAGTTTTCCTTTATTATTTAAACAATAAATAGGATAAGAAAATCTTTATTTAAATAAAAATAATTTTTTTATAACGTTTTTAAGAATATAAATCTTTATGTTTTCATTTGGTTGAAGGTTAATATTTAGATAATGTCTGGCTAAATATATTCGTGTGGTGTGTTAATGTAAGTATATAGTGAGGTGACCTAGTTATT
The DNA here is from genome assembly GCA_956483585.1 of Gymnocheta viridis. Classification (NCBI taxonomy): domain Eukaryota; kingdom Metazoa; phylum Arthropoda; class Insecta; order Diptera; family Tachinidae; genus Gymnocheta; species Gymnocheta viridis. The sequence goes on from OY101443.1 coordinate 33,094,864, forward strand.
TTGTTTGTGGGGTAACATAATCCATTTATACTGCATGTTACCAAAGGTAGGGTGGGCAGCTAGGGGGGACAAATTACATCTTCTGTCTCCATAAGGTTGCAGTGGGGTTAAATGTATTTATGTCCGTCCGAAGTTGTTGAAAAAAATGTCCGTTTCATTTTGTTCATTTTATTTTTGAGTTTGTTCTTCCTTTGTTTCTTTTTATAAATTTTATTGTCCATTACTGCACCGGAAGTCGCGGGTCTTACATCCCCTGACATCCCTGAACTAGTTGGGAAAATGGATGGCGGCTTACCGGCAGGCGTAAGAAGGTTTTGTGACAATATGGCGCCCAATCGTAAAGCAGGAATTAATTGGCGCACATATTGTACGTTGTACAATATGGCGCCCAATAGAAAACAAATTAAAATTTTAATAGAGCAGAGTTTAGGTCCTTGCGCCAACAAGGCGCCCATTCTGAAAGAAATTATACTTAAAACTGCGTCTATATGACGTCTATAAACATCCATTTTTCTTTTATAATTAAAACTATAGTGTCGTTGTGATTTACTCGGTGGAGTGGCTTGGCCGTTGACAAGTAGACGGGTCAATTGCATGACTACTGAGTGAATCATTAGTCGACAGGATAAAGTAATAGATTTTTTTTAAATTATGTTTATTTTTTTTTATTGCGTCCAGTCCGTCTGTGATTATTGTGCTTAGAACGATTAGCAAACAGTTAAAATAAATTAATAAATACAATTGATAATAAAAAATTAATGATAGTAGATTTAAGGCACATGGCACTAAAAAGAGACCATGTCAGCTTAACTTTACATTTCTTTTCCAGTGACTAGATGTAGTTATGAGAAAACATCCACTGCACTGGAAAATTTCAGTAAATATTTTATATTAGGAATTTTAGTAAACTAAAATTAAGGCATATGACGATTTCTCAGACCATATTTGCTTAATTTTATTCGTTTTATATACAGTGACCTGATATAAGTTTTTATTTATCAGTAGCACTGTAATACATAGGGAATCAATGCTATTTATTGAAAAAAGGGGGGTTGATACATTTAAGGAATCTGCGATATATATAGGACACTAGCTTAGAACATTTGTTTGTTGTTTATTTTTATAACTGGTCACTTTACATACTTTATAACACACCTAAATGTAATAATACTAACTATTGCTTAAAACTACAAATATATAATATCTTTTTGTTTACATTTTTAATACACGTACACCGTTTTAAGAAGAATAAGTCATGACCGACCCAAAAAGTAGGCGTTCTTTAGAATTCGACCAAAATCGATTGGGCTTTACCTCGAAGGTGAAGCACTCTCCACGCCAGTCAACAGTTTTCCAGGATCCGCAATTTAGGGATTTATCGGGAACAATAAGAAAGGATAACCACAATTCTGAGATAGAAAATTTGATAGATGAACCGGAAGGGGCGGTTGCTCAAAACGTAGAGGAAGATCTAGTAGATTTGGATGCCAATGGTTCAGTACCTATAATAAATAATAAAGAAATTGATTTTAAAAACACTTTAAAAGCCGAAATGACGGAGATGATTCAGGTAGCTTTACATGAGGGCTTAAAAGGAATTATGCAAGAGGTCCACAAAACACTTAGACCACTTTCTAACCCACAAAACGTAATTCCCAATCCATTTCATTCAGGGTCAGGAAGAAGTAGTATCGAGGGTCAAATTCAAGATCATAACTCTGATAAAAATATGATAAATGCGGAAAAAATAGCGAATCAGCAGGCTAACGATTGTCAGGGGAATAAACAAAACAATATTAGACCTGAGGTGACACAACCTGAATACAATCAGAAGCGATCTGAAAGACGTTATGCTCAAAATGAAGATGTTAGAGCTCCTAGACAAGGTTATAGATTTTCCAATATTTTGTCCAATGCTCCAAATGTTTATTCATACCAAAAAAATTTGAATATCCGTCCTGTCGAAGGTCAAATTAGGATAGACAAATGGGACATAGTTTTTGAGGGTGGGGGTAGTGGAGTTTCAATTGAAGATTTCGTTTTTAGAGTTGAGCTTTTACAAGCAAGCTATTCTGTACCTTGGGAGGAAGTGATTAGGGATTTTCACAGGCTTTTAAAGGGCCAGGCAAAAGAATGGTTTTGGCTTTATTTGAAGATGCAAAATGGTATAGCTGACTGGCCTACTCTACGCTATAGTCTTTTAAACCAATTTCAGGCGAACAGAAGCGATTTCGAAATTATGCAAGAAATGGTAGAGAGGCGTCAACAACCCAACGAAACCTTAGAGGATTATTTTCATGCCATGTTAACAATTAGGTCGAAGCTACGTTCTCCTATACCTGAGTATGAAATGCTGAAGATACTCAAAAGAAATGTAAAAGAACACTTAGCTAGGATAATCTATCCCATGGCAATTTATAATATTGAGCAATTGAGAGAGGAATGTAGAGAAATTGAGAAGAGATTCCCAAGGCGAGAAACACGATTTACTGCCCCGACTAGTAATTCAATGCGTTATAACCCACGTCACAATGTGAACGAAATATATGAAGAAGATGAACAGGCAAAAAAGTACGAAGAATATCGGGGGTCATTAATGGTTGAAGAATTAAACCGTAAAGAAAAAAGGGAAATAACCTGTTGGAATTGCAGGCGTGTGGGACATACCTATATGGATTGCGAGTCCAATATACGTAATATATTTTGTTATAAGTGTGGATTGGAGCGCACTATAACGCCGAAATGTCCAAATTGCAACAATCCGGAAAACCGCAAAAAGAGCATGGCGAAGGCGGGCGAGTCACGCTCTACCCAAACGTCCGTAACTCCCCAGAATTAGAAAGCACAAATATACTAAAAGTAAATAAAAACGTTAACAACAATTCGTATCAAAAGAACTCAAATACATTACCCAAGGAACAATCCAGACATCACCAGTCATATAATCAAAGACTGGAAAACTATATTCAAGTCAGAAATCGTATTTTTGAAAATGATATTAAAACGGGTACATCATTGTCATCAAAAGTCCAAAAAGCTAGAAAGCGTTACAATAGTAGGAAACTTGTAAAGAAAGACGTTATGTCAGCTGTTGAAGCAATATCAAATGGTGATCCAAGAGCATATGCCGACATCTTTATCAAAAACAAATTGGTGCGAGGGTTGTTAGATACAGGTGCATCTGTCAGTATACTTGGCAAAGGTTGTGATGCATTAGTAAAGGAATTAGGCGTAGCAACATCAAGATATAACGCGAATATTAAAACAGCTTCTGGCCGAGCTCACCAAATTCGTAGCAAAATTACTTTACCAGTTAAATACAGAGACAAAATTATCAATATTCAATTTTATCTCTGCCCATCTCTGGAGCAAGCCCTCTACCTAGGGATTGACTTTTGGAGAAAATTTGATTTAGCACCAGACGTTCTCAACATAAATGAAATAGATTTCGAAAAACTGAAGATCAATTTAGAACCCATCAATAACCAAGCACCGGAGCAACATGAACTTAGTAGAGATCAAAAAGCAGAGCTAGAGGAAGTAAAAACGTTATTTAAAGCTTTCGAAAATAATGGATTAGGAATAACTCACCTGGAAAATCATACCATCCAATTAGTACCTGATTCTGTACCGTTTAAAGAGAGACACTATCCCGTATCCTCAAAAGTCCAGGAATTATTATATGAAGAAGTAGACAAAATGTTAGAGCTAGGAGTGATAGAAGAAAGTGAAAGTCCCTTCAATAACCGAGTGACTCTAGTATGTAAACCCGGCAAAAATCGTCTGTGTTTGGACGCGAGGAAATTAAACAACCTTACGATAAAAGATGCGTACCCTATTCAAAATATCGAGCGCATATTGAGTAGGATTGATGAGACTGTGTACATAAGTAGTGTAGACCTGAAGTTTGCTTTTTGGCAAATCAGCTTAGATCCAAAATGTCGAGAATATACTGCGTTTACCATCCCGGGCAGGCCCCATTACCAATATACCGTGATGCCATTCGGCCTCTGTAATGCGGCCCAACGCCTGTGCCGTCTTATGGATAAGGTAATACCGCAAAAATTGAAAAATAATGTTTTTATATATCTTGACGACTTATTGGTGATTTCAAAAGATTTTGAGTCTCATATAAAGCTGTTGAAAGAAGTAGCAAAATGTCTGTCTGAAGCTAATTTTCAATAGGCCTTAGCAAGAGCGTATTTTGTTTTAAAGAACTGAAATATTTAGGTTTCATCATAGGAGGTGGTAGACTTCGCACAGACCCGAATAAAATTAATGCCATAAAACAAATCCCGATACCAAAGACCCCTAGACAGGTAAGAAGCTTTTTAGGGACTGCAGGTTGGTATCGGCGATTCATTAAAGATTTTGCCATTACAGCAGCACCTTTAAGCGACACCCTTAAAAAAGGTACAAAGTTTATAATGTCTGAGGAAGCTAAAGAAGCATTTTTCGTGCTAAAACAAGCCCTTACTACAGCTCCGGTACTGGTACACCCAGATTTTAAGAAGTGCTTCTATATACAATGCGATGCGTCACATGTGGGTGTTGGAGCGGTGCTCTTTCAAAAGGACGAGCAAAATAACGACCGTCCCATAGCATTTTTTTTCCCAGAAACTAAACGGAGCGCAAATAAATTACACGGTCACGGAGAAAGAATGCTTAGCGGCAGTGCTAGCGGTAAAACGTTTTAGGCCGTATGTCGAATTAATGGAGTTCACCATAATTACCGACCACGCCAGCTTAAAATGGTTGATGAGCCTAAAAGACTTAAGTGGTCGTTTAGCTCGCTGGTCTTTGCAACTTCAAGCATTTAATTTTAAAATAGAACACCGCAAGGGATCTGAAAATATACACTATCCCGATCTGTAGACGATTTCAGTGTAGATGAAGTTGAATTTCTGGATTTTGAAACGACAGAATTCGAGTCTACTGAGTACCAAGAATTAATACATACCATCGAGGAAAATAAACATAAAGTACCTGATTTAAAAATTGATAATGGCTTAATTTTTAAAAAAACAAACTTCTCTAGAGATGACAGTGGCGTAGAATGGAAGCTGTGGGTCCCAGAAAATTTAACTTCAACGTTAATATCAAAAGCGCATGACTTAGAGACCGCCTCACATGGAGGCGTGGCAAAAACATTGCATCGCTTGAGACAATTTTATTATTGGCCCAATATGGTGATCCATGTCAGAAATTATATTCGGAACTGTCAGACCTGTCAGCAAATAAAGCCAGCTAATTATGCAATGCGACCAAAAATAGGAAATGAAGTTGTAACATACCGTCCATTTCAGAAAATCTACATCGATTTCTTGGGTAAATATCCCCGCTCTAAACGAGGAAATGCGTACATATTTATAGTAGTGGACCACTTTTCTAAATTTGTCTTCCTAAAGCCGATGAAAAAAGCTACATCGAAACTGGTAGTTGACTACTTGGTACAGAAAATATTTCACACATTTGGCTCGCCAGAGATTATCCATTCGGATAATGGGAAACCGTTTATATCTCAAGAATTTCAAAATCTTGTCCAACTTTACAACATCAATCACATTAAGACAGCAGCTTATGCCCCCAAGCCAACGCTTCAGAAAGGGTTAACCAATCTGTGTTAGCAGGCATAAGAGCGTATTTAAAAACTGACCACAGGGATTGGGATATCCATTTATCTGAAATAGAGTGTGCTATACGATCCTCTATACAAGAGTCAATAGGTACGACTCCATATATGGCACTGTTCGGACAGCAAATGTTTACATCTGGTTCACAATATGGGCTGGCTAGAAAACTGAAATCCTTGAGTGACAACGAATTAGAAATCCTGGGAAGAAAAGACGAATTGCAAATCCTTAGAGATTCAATAAAGAATAATTTACATAAAGCTTATGAGAGGAATGAAAAACAATATAATAAAAGAAGCAGGGATATAAGATTTACACTGGGACAAGAAGTGTTTTTAAGAAACTTTGCGCAAAGCGATTTTAAGAAAAACTTTAACGCCAAATTTGCGCCAAAATTCAGAAAGTGTAGGATTCTTGAGGTTATAGGCAATAATATGTATAAGTTGGGGACACTTCAAGGAAAAATTGTTGGCATTTTTCATGCCAAAGATATGAAGCAATAGTCTGTGATAGTTAAGTTTTGAGGGGACATGTAATACACGTGCAATATATATTGTCAGTATTTATAATTTTTTTTAAATTATATTTTTAATATATACATGTTTGTGCTGTCCCGTTTTAACTTTGATTATTTACAGATTGATTTTTTTCCTTTTCTTGTTAGTGATGTCCAGTTTTTATAAATATTTATTGACGATTCTTTTGAACATAGATCCCTGTAACTTTAAGAATGTCTGTAATATTTTCTCTGAACAAAATCTACCAGCTTATAACCCAATTGTACCTGTAAAGAAAACAACAGAAAATTGGAAACAAAGTACCACATTCCTTAATAAGTTAAACACAATTACTTCCCGTAAGTTATTAAAGCTGTTGCACCAGTATAGCTTAGCAGTAACCCTTGGGATTGTTTTCTCACTTCGATATTCTCCTCAACAATTATTAACCTGGAAGTAGATTAAAAAAAAATTAGTGGAAATATAAATATATTAGATAGTAAAATAAAATGCGATACTTTTAAACATGTGGGAGCGATTGTCAAAATTATAAGAAGATGTAAAGTAAAGTGAGAAGTAGTAATTAGGTGTTGCCACAGTGGCAAAATAGATTGACACTTAAATAAGTGCTGCCAGATTTTTGTAGGGATCATAGCGATTTTCGTACTTTGTACCCGGCTGCTATGTCAGTGTAGCATGAGTAGTCTCAGGCGTGGGCGTTTTCCTACGTTGGGCGTTTAAATATGTACAGTGACCCGCTCTTTTGGTTTTTCTGCCGACAGGCGTTGAAAATCAAAAGATTTGTAGCGTCTGTTTAATGGTATCATAATTGAGATGAATTGGTCTGTCATCTTCACATGCACAATTTAAAACTTGTGTTGAAACGGCTGTAAATAAAAAGGGGAAAGGCACGATATTTGAAGAATGGTATAAAGAGGGAAACAAAAATAAACCAAGGAAAATGGGAAAGTAAACAATAACATTTTTATAGGTTTGATCACTTTCTAGTTTTATGCTAGCCTATTACCTGCATGGAAGAAATAATTTTTATGACCATTGTATGACCCAGGAAGAGAGTTAAATAGGGCTCAAGGTAATAATGGCGTAGGTCAGTGCCACTAGCGGGATCAAGAAACATCTAGAAAACGAATCCAAGCTAACCAAAATGGATTTAAAGTTAATAACATGGAATGACTACGTGACAATTTCAAGGCCATGATGTCAAAGTTCAGTGACTTGAGTTAATACCCAAAAGAACATAAACTGGTTTTGTAATGCGGATGTATTTGTGTATATACATGCAGATACTAAGAAAGGTATCCGAATTTAATTAGCAAAAATAAGAAAAGGGATGGATCGTACACACGGGTGAATAGGATAACGATAGTGTCTAGACCAATACATAAGCAGTAGTAAATAATTAGTTAAGGCGAATTCAAATAATTTGGGGTAATATAGAAAGTTCAATCGATAGGAAAGTTAAAACACATTGAGCACCAAGACGGAGCAGTCAACAAATTTTGAACTGTGGGCAGGCCAGCGCAATATAAGAGTGGAAGCGATTTTTTTGTAAGAAGTCTTAAAATTAGTTTGGAAAAATAGAGGTAAGCCAAATAGAGGTAGAAATTTGTAAAGTAGGTTGTAATCTTGTGGTTTGAACAATGTCTAGGCAAAACAAACTGACAATAGAGGCACACCAATTGGGAAAAGAAATTAGAAGAAAGCCCGGTTACAGTCCATCAGAAAAGAGGAACCAGCGGGGAAATTTCATCCGGGATCCCTGGACTGTAATCCGCATATTTTTGTGTGAACATATCCATCTACACCGTTTGGTGACGTCAACTGATCGGCCAAGGTGAGTCCAGTTCAATTTATTCGTGTTAACGTGCTTTCGGTGATAAAGAAATTTATTTAGAAAAAATTAAATTAAATTCGGTGAAATTTATTTTACCACTAGGTTATTTGTTTGTGCTCAATGGCAGATAATAAGAAATTTAATTAAAAAGAAAATATAAATCTTTTAAAAGCTTCATTCGGTGCTAAGTGTGTCAAAAATAAGAATATAAGATCAATAAACGTAAAGCAAAATTAATTTATGCTAATATCTGCCTACATAGTAAAAAAAATTTAAAAGATTAAAAATATAACAAAAAATATATAAAAAAAAAAAACAAATAAAATATAAAATTTAAAACATCCGATACATATATATCTTTAAAAAAAAAAAACAAGATTATTGATAAAATATATTGAAAATAGAGTTAAGTTTCTTTTTGTAGTGTACTAGTGTAATTTGTGTTTTTGAAGTGCTGTAAGCCCAAAACTGCCAGGCCGTGTTTAAATATAAATTAGATAAAGAAAATCGAATATATGATTGGTGAAACCATTTTAGAGAGCTCTTTAAAATAGGAAAGAAAAGTGTTAGTTGTGTATTTTTGCGTAACTGGCGAAAACAAGCTAGTAAATTAGGGTATTTTTGGGATTTGTGATAGGGTGAAATTTTGTGTTCGTAGTGATAAAAAAATTCTCAATTATATTTAAGAAATTAGGTTTTCATACTTACTTAGTTTTCCTTTATTATTTAAACAATAAATAGGATAAGAAAATCTTTATTTAAATAAAAATAATTTTTTTTATAACGTTTTTAAGAATATAAATCTTTATGTTTTCATTTGGTTGAAGGTTAATATTTAGATAATGTCTGGCTAAATATATTCGTGTGGTGTGTTAATGTAAGTATATAGTGAGGTGACCTAGTTATTTTGTTTGTGGGGTAACATAATCCATTTATACTGCATGTTACCAAAGGTAGGGTGGGCAGCTAGGGGGGACAAATTACATCTTCTGTCTCCATAAGGTTGCAGTGGGGTTAAATGTATTTATGTCCGTCCGAAGTTGTTGAAAAAAATGTCCGTTTCATTTTGTTCATTTTATTTTTGAGTTTGTTCTTCCTTTGTTTCTTTTTATAAATTTTATTGTCCATTACTGCACCGGAAGTCGCGGGTCTTACATCCCCTGACATCCCTGAACTAGTTGGGAAAATGGATGGCGGCTTACCGGCAGGCGTAAGAAGGTTTTGTGACAATATGGCGCCCAATCGTAAAGCAGGAATTAATTGGCGCACATATTGTACGTTGTACAATATGGCGCCCAATAGAAAACAAATTAAAATTTTAATAGAGTAGAGTTTAGGTCCTTGCGCCAACAAGGCGCCCATTCTGAAAGAAATTATACTTAAAACTGCGTCTATATGACGTCTATAAACATCCATTTTTCTTTTATAATTAAAACTATAGTGTCGTTGTGATTTACTCGGTGGAGTGGCTTGGCCGTTGACAAGTAGACGGGTCAATTGCATGACTACTGAGTGAATCATTAGTCGACAGGATAAAGTAATAGATTTTTTTAAAATTATGTTTATTTTTTTTTATTGCGTCCAGTCCGTCTGTGATTATTGTGCTTAGAACGATTAGCAAACAGTTAAAATAAATTAATAAATACAATTGATAATAAAAAATTAATGATAGTAGATTTAAGGCACATGGCACTAAAAAGAGACCATGTCAGCTTAACTTTACATTTCTTTTCCAGTGACTAGATGTAGTTATGAGAAAACATCCACTGCACTGGAAAATTTCAGTAAATATTTTACATTAGGAATTTTAGTAAACTAAAATTAAGGCATATGACGATTTCTCAGACCATATTTGCTTAATTTTATTCGTTTTATATACAGTGACCTGATATAAGTTTTTATTTATCAGTAGCACTGTAATACATAGGGAATCAATGCTATTTATTGAAAAAAGGGGGGTTGATACATTTAAGGAATCTGCGATATATATAGGACACTAGCTTAGAACATTTGTTTGTTGTTTATTTTTATAACTGGTCACTTTACATACTTTATAACACACCTAAATGTAATAATACTAACTATTGCTTAAAACTACAAATATATAATATCTTTTTGTTTACATTTTTAATACACGTACACCGTTTTAAGAAGAATAAGTCATGACCGACCCAAAAAGTAGGCATTCTTTAGAATTCGACCAAAATCGATTGGGCTTTACCTCGAAGGTGAAGCACTCTCCACGCCAGTCAACAGTTTTCCAGGATCCGCAATTTAGGGATTTATCGGGAACAATAAGAAAGGATAACCACAATTCTGAGATAGAAAATTTGATAGATGAACCGGAAGGGGCGGTTGCTCAAAACGTAGAGGAAGATCTAGTAGATTTGGATGCCAATGGTTCAGTACCTATAATAAATAATAAAGAAATTGATTTTAAAAACACTTTAAAAGCCGAAATGACGGAGATGATTCAGGTAGCTTTACATGAGGGCTTAAAAGGAATTATGCAAGAGGTCCACAAAACACTTAGACCACTTTCTAACCCACAAAACGTAATTCCCAATCCATTTCATTCAGGGTCAGGAAGAAGTAGTATCGAGGGTCAAATTCAAGATCATAACTCTGATAAAAATATGATAAATGCGGAAAAAATAGCGAATCAGCAGGCTAACGATTGTCAGGGGAATAAACAAAACAATATTAGACCTGAGGTGACACAACCTGAATACAATCAGAAGCGATCTGAAAGACGTTATGCTCAAAATGAAGATGTTAGAGCTCCTAGACAAGGTTATAGATTTTCCAATATTTTGTCCAATGCTCCAAATGTTTATTCATACCAAAAAAATTTGAATATCCGTCCTGTCGAAGGTCAAATTAGGATAGACAAATGGGACATAGTTTTTGAGGGTGGGGGTAGTGGAGTTTCAATTGAAGATTTCGTTTTTAGAGTTGAGCTTTTACAAGCAAGCTATTCTGTACCTTGGGAGGAAGTGATTAGGGATTTTCACAGGCTTTTAAAGGGCCAGGCAAAAGAATGGTTTTGGCTTTATTTGAAGATGCAAAATGGTATAGCTGACTGGCCTACTCTACGCTATAGTCTTTTAAACCAATTTCAGGCGAACAGAAGCGATTTCGAAATTATGCAAGAAATGGTAGAGAGGCGTCAACAACCCAACGAAACCTTAGAGGATTATTTTCATGCCATGTTAACAATTAGGTCGAAGCTACGTTCTCCTATACCTGAGTATGAAATGCTGAAGATACTCAAAAGAAATGTAAAAGAACACTTAGCTAGGATAATCTATCCCATGGCAATTTATAATATTGAGCAATTGAGAGAGGAATGTAGAGAAATTGAGAAGAGATTCCCAAGGCGAGAAACACGATTTACTGCCCCGACTAGTAATTCAATGCGTTATAACCCACGTCACAATGTGAACGAAATATATGAAGAAGATGAACAGGCAAAAAAGTACGAAGAATATCGGGGGTCATTAATGGTTGAAGAATTAAACCGTAAAGAAAAAAGGGAAATAACCTGTTGGAATTGCAGGCGTGTGGGACATACCTATATGGATTGCGAGTCCAATATACGTAATATATTTTGTTATAAGTGTGGATTGGAGCGCACTATAACGCCGAAATGTCCAAATTGCAACAATCCGGAAAACCGCAAAAAGAGCATGGCGAAGGCGGGCGAGTCACGCTCTACCCAAACGTCCGTAACTCCCCAGAATTAGAAAGCACAAATATACTAAAAGTAAATAAAAACGTTAACAACAATTCGTATCAAAAGAACTCAAATACATTACCCAAGGAACAATCCAGACATCACCAGTCATATAATCAAAGACTAGAAAACTATATTCAAGTCAGAAATCGTATTTTTGAAAATGATATTAAAACGGGTACATCATTGTCATCAAAAGTCCAAAAAGCTAGAAAGCGTTACAATAGTAGGAAACTTGTAAAGAAAGACGTTATGTCAGCTGTTGAAGCAATATCAAATGGTGATCCAAGAGCATATGCCGACATCTTTACCAAAAACAAATTGGTGCGAGGGTTGTTAGATACAGGTGCATCTGTCAGTATACTTGGCAAAGGTTGTGATGCATTAGTAAAGGAATTAGGCGTAGCAACATCAAGATATAACGCGAATATTAAAACAGCTTCTGGCCGAGCTCACCAAATTCGTAGCAAAATTACTTTACCAGTTAAATACAGAGACAAAATTATCAATATTCAATTTTATCTCTGCCCATCTCTGGAGCAAGCCCTCTACCTAGGGATTGACTTTTGGAGAAAATTTGATTTAGCACCAGACGTTCTCAACATAAATGAAATAGATTTCGAAAAACTGAAGATCAATTTAGAACCCATCAATAACCAAGCACCGGAGCAACATGAACTTAGTAGAGATCAAAGAGCAGAGCTAGAGGAAGTAAAAACGTTATTTAAAGCTTTCGAAAATAATGGATTAGGAATAACTCACCTGGAAAATCATACCATCCAATTAGTACCTGATTCTGTACCGTTTAAAGAGAGACACTATCCCGTATCCTCAAAAGTCCAGGAATTATTATATGAAGAAGTAGACAAAATGTTAGAGCTAGGAGTGATAGAAGAAAGTGAAAGTCCCTTCAATAACCGAGTGACTCTAGTATTTAAACCCGGCAAAAATCGTCTGTGTTTGGACGCGAGGAAATTAAACAACCTTACGATAAAAGATGCGTACCCTATTCAAAATATCGAGTGCATATTGAGTCGGATTGATGAGACTGCGTACATAAGTAGTGTAGACCTGAAGTTTGCTTTTTGGCAAATCAGCTTAGATCCAAAATGTCGAGAATATACTGCGTTTACCATCCCGGGCAGGCCCCATTACCAATATACCGTGATGCCATTCGGCCTCTGTAATGCGGCCCAACGCCTGTGCCGTCTTATGGATAAGGTAATACCGCAAAAATTGAAAAATAATGTTTTTATATATCTTGACGACTTATTGGTGATTTCAAAAGATTTTGAGTCTCATATAAAGCTGTTGAAAGAAGTAGCAAAATGTCTGTCTGAAGCTAATTTTCAATAGGCCTTAGCAAGAGCGTATTTTGTTTTAAAGAACTGAAATATTTAGGTTTCATCATAGGAGGTGGTAGACTTCGCACAGACCCGAATAAAATTAATGCCATAAAACAAATCCCGATACCAAAGACCCCTAGACAGGTAAGAAGCTTTTTAGGGACTGCAGGTTGGTATCGGCGATTCATTAAAGATTTTGCCATTACAGCAGCACCTTTAAGCGACACCCTTAAAAAAGGTACAAAGTTTATAATGTCTGAGGAAGCTAAAGAAGCATTTTTCGAGCTAAAACAAGCCCTTACTACAGCTCCGGTACTGGTACACCCAGATTTTAAGAAGTGCTTCTATATACAATGCGATGCGTCACATGTGGGTGTTGGAGCGGTGCTCTTTCAAAAGGACGAGCAAAATAACGACCGTCCCATAGCATTTTTTTTCCCAGAAACTAAACGGAGCGCAAATAAATTACACGGTCACGGAGAAAGAATGCTTAGCGGCAGTGCTAGCGGTAAAACGTTTTAGGCCGTATGTCGAATTAATGGAGTTCACCATAATTACCGACCACGCCAGCTTAAAATGGTTGATGAGCCTAAAAGACTTAAGTGGTCGTTTAGCTCGCTGGTCTTTGCAACTTCAAGCATTTAATTTTAAAATAGAACACCGCAAGGGATCTGAAAATATAGTAGCCGACACACTATCCCGATCTGTAGACGATTTCAGTGTAGATGAAGTTGAATTTCTGGATTTTGAAACGACAGAATTCGAGTCTACTGAGTACCAAGAATTAATACATACCATCGAGGAAAATAAACATAAAGTACCTGATTTAAAAATTGATAATGGCTTAATTTTTAAAAAAACAAACTTCTCTAGAGATGACAGCGGCGTAGAATGGAAGCTGTGGGTCCCAGAAAATTTAACTTCAACGTTAATATCAAAAGCGCATGACTTAGAGACCGCCTCACATGGAGGCGTGGCAAAAACATTGCATCGCTTGAGACAATTTTATTATTGGCCCAATATGGTGATCCATGTCAGAAATTATATTCGGAACTGTCAGACCTGTCAGCAAATAAAGCCAGCTAATTATGCAATGCGACCAAAAATGGGAAATGAAGTTGTAACATACCGTCCATTTCAGAAAATCTACATCGATTTCTTGGGTAAATATCCCCGCTCTAAACGAGGAAATGCGTACATATTTATAGTAGTGGACCACTTTTCTAAATTTGTCTTCCTAAAGCCGATGAAAAAAGCTACATCGAAACTGGTAGTTGACTACTTGGTACAGAAAATATTTCACACATTTGGCTCGCCAGAGATTATCCATTCGGATAATGGGAAACCGTTTATATCTCAAGAATTTCAAAATCTTGTCCAACTTTACAACATCAATCACATTAAGACAGCAGCTTATGCCCCCCAAGCCAACGCTTCAGAAAGGGTTAACCAATCTGTGTTAGCAGGCATAAGAGCGTATTTAAAAACTGACCACAGGGATTGGGATATCCATTTATCTGAAATAGAGTGTGCTATACGATCCTCTATACAAGAGTCAATAGGTACGACTCCATATATGGCACTGTTCGGACAGCAAATGTTTACATCTGGTTCAGAATATGGGCTGGCTAGAAAACTGAAATCCTTGAGTGACAACGAATTAGAAATCCTGGGAAGAAAAGACGAATTGCAAATCCTTAGAGATTCAATAAAGAATAATTTACATAAAGCTTATGAGAGGAATGAAAAACAATATAATAAAAGAAGCAGGGATATAAGATTTACACTGGGACAAGAAGTGTTTTTAAGAAACTTTGCGCAAAGCGATTTTAAGAAAAACTTTAACGCCAAATTTGCGCCAAAATTCAGAAAGTGTAGGATTCTTGAGGTTATAGGCAATAATATGTATAAGTTGGGGACACTTCAAGGAAAAATTGTTGGCATTTTTCATGCCAAAGATATGAAGCAATAGTCTGTGATAGTTAAGTTTTGAGGGGACATGTAATACACGTGCAATATATATTGTCGGTATTTATAATTTTTTTTAAATTATATTTTTAATATATACATGTTTGTGCTGTCCCGTTTTAACTTTGATTATTTACAGATTGATTTTTTTCCTTTTCTTGTTAGTGATGTCCAGTTTTTATAAATATTTATTGACGATTCTTTTGAACATAGATCCCTGTAACTTTAAGAATGTCTGTAATATTTTCTCTGAACAAAATCTACCAGCTTATAACCCAATTGTACCTGTAAAGAAAACAACAGAAAATTGGAAACAAAGTACCACATTCCTTAATAAGTTAAACACAATTACTTCCCGTAAGTTAGTAAAGCTGTTGCACCAGTATAGCTTAGCAGTAACCCTTGGGATTGTTTTCTCACTTCGATATTCTCCTCAATAATTATTAACCTGGAAGTAGATTAAAAAAAAATTAGTGGAAATATAAATATATTAGATAGTAAAATAAAATGCGATACTTTTAAACATGTGGGAGCGATTGTCAAAATTATAAGAAGATGTAAAGTAAAGTGAGAAGTAGTAATTAGGTGTTGCCACAGTGGCAAAATAGATTGACACTTAAATAAGTGCTGCCAGATTTTTGTAGGGATCATAGCGATTTTCGTACTTTGTACCCGGCTGCTATGTCAGTGTAGCATGAGTAGTCTCAGGCGTGGGCGTTTTCCTACGTTGGGCGTTTAAATATGTACAGTGACCCGCTCTTTTGGTTTTTCTGCCGACAGGCGTTGAAAATCAAAAGATTTGTAGCGTCTGTTTAATGGTATCATAATTGAGATGAATTGGTCTGTCATCTTCACATGCACAATTTAAAACTTGTGTTGAAACCGCTTTAAATAAAAAGGGGAAAGGCACGATATTTGAAGAATGGTATAAAGAGGGAAACAAAAATAAACCAAGGAAAATGGGAAAGTAAACAATAACATTTTTATAGGTTTGATCACTTTCTAGTTTTATGCTAGCCTATTACCTGCATGGAAGAAATAATTTTTATGACCATTGTATGACCCAGGAAGAGAGTTAAATAGGGCTCAAGGTAATAATGGCGTAGGTCAGTGCCACTAGCGGGATCAAGAAACATCTAGAAAACGAATCCAAGCTAACCAAAATGGATTTAAAGTTAATAACATGGAATGACTACGTGACAATTTCAAGGCCATGATGTCAAAGTTCAGTGACTTGAGTTAATACCCAAAAGAACATAAACTGGTTTTGAAATGCGGATGTATTTGTGTATATACATGCAGATACTAAGAAAGGTATCCGAATTTAATTAGCAAAAATAAGAAAAGGGATGGATCGTACACACGGGTGAATAGGATAACGATAGTGTCTAGACCAATACATAAGCAGTAGTAAATAATTAGTTAAGGCGAATTCAAATAATTTGGGGTAATATAGAAAGTTCAATCGATAGGAAAGTTAAAACACATTGAGCACCAAGACGGAGCAGTCAACAAATTTTGAACTGTGGGCAGGCCAGCGCAATATAAGAGTGGAAGCAATTTTTTTGTAAGAAGTCTTAAAGTTAGTTTGGAAAAATAGAGGTAAGCCAAATAGAGGTAGAAATTTGTAAAGTAGGTTGTAATCTTGTGGTTTGAACAATGTCTAGGCAAAACAAACTGACAATAGAGGCACACCAATTGGGAAAAGAAATTAGAAGAAAGCCGGGTTACAGTCCATCAGAAAAGAGGAACCAGCGGGGAAATTTCATCCGGGATCCGCATATTTTTGTGTGAACATATCCATCTACACCGTTTGGTGACGTCAACTGGTCGGCCAAGGTGAGTCCAGTTCAATTTATTCGTGTTAACGTGCTTTCGGTGATAAAGAAATTTATTTAGAAAAAATTAAATTAAATTCGGTGAAATTTATTTTACCAGTATAATTGATCGACTAGGTTATTTGTTTGTGCTCAATGGCAGATAATAAGAAATTTAATTAAAAAGAAAATATAAATCTTTTAAAAGCTTCATTCGGTGCTAAGTGTGTCAAAAATAAGAATATAAGATCAATAAACGTAAAGCAAAATTAATTTATGCTAATATCTGCCTACATAGTAAAAAAAAAATTTAAAAGATTAAAAATATAACAAAAAATATATAAAAAAAAAAACAAATAAAATATAAAATTTAAAACATCCGATACATATATATCTTTAAAAAAAAAATAAACAAGATTATTGATAAAATATATTGAAAATAGAGTTAAGTTTCTTTTTGTAGTGTACTAGTGTAATTTGTGTTTTTGAAGTGCTGTAAGCCCAAAACTGCCAGGCCGTGTTTAAATATAAATTAGATAAAGAAAATCGAATATATGATTGGTGAAACCATTTTAGAGAGCTCTTTAAAATAGGAAAGAAAAGTGTTAGTTGTGTATTTTTGCGTAACTGGCGAAAACAAGCTAGTAAATTAGGGTATTTTTGGGATTTGTGATAGGGTGAAATTTTGTGTTCGTAGTGATAAAAAAATTCTCAATTATATTTAAGAAATTAGGTTTTCATACTTACTTAGTTTTCCTTTATTATTTAAACAATAAATAGGAAAAGAAAATCTTTATTTAAATAAAAATGATTTTTTTATAACGTTTTTAAGAATATAAATCTTTATGTTTTCATTTGGTTGAAGGTTAATATTTAGATAATGTCTGGCTAAATATATTCGTGTGGTGTGTTAATGTAAGTATATAGTGAGGTGACCTAGTTATTTTGTTTGTGGGGTAACATAATCCATTTATACTGCATGTTACCAAAGGTAGGGTGGGCAGCTAGGGGGGACAAATTACATCTTCTGTCTCCATAAGGTTGCAGTGGGGTTAAATGTATTTATGTCCGTCCGAAGTTGTTGAAAAAAATTTCCGTTTCATTTTGTTCATTTTATTTTTGAGTTTGTTCTTCCTTTGTTTCTTTTTATAAATTTTATTGTCCATTACTGCACCGGAAGTCGCGGGTCTTACCTCCCCTGACATCCCTGAACTAGTTGGGAAAATGGATGGCGGCTTACCGGCAGGCGTAAGAAGGTTTTGTGACAATATGGCGCCCAATCGTAAAGCAGGAATTAATTGGCGCACATATTGTACGTTGTACAATATGGCGCCCAATAGAAAACAAATTAAAATTTTAATAGAGTAGAGTTTAGGTCCTTGCGCCAACAAGGCGCCCATTCTGAAAGAAATTATACTTAAAACTGCGTCTATATGACGTCTATAAACATCCATTTTTCTTTTATAATTAAAACTATAGTGTCGTTGTGATTTACTCGGTGGAGTGGCTTGGCCGTTGACAAGTAGACGGGTCAATTGCATGACCACTGAGTGAATCATTAGTCGACAGGATAAAGTAATAGATTTTTTTTAAATTATGTTTATTTTTTTTTATTGCGTCCAGTCCGTCTGTGATTATTGTGCTTAGAACGATTAGCAAACAGTTAAAATAAATTAATAAATACAATTGATAATAAAAAATTAATGATAGTAGATTTAAGGCACATGGCACTAAAAAGAGACCATGTCAGCTTAACTTTACATTTCTTTTCCAGTGACTAGATGTAGTTATGAGAAAACATCCACTGCACTGGAAAATTTCAGTAAATATTTTATATTAGGAATTTTAGTAAACTAAAATTAAGGCATATGACGATTTCTCAGACCATATTTGCTTAATTTTATTCGTTTTATATACAGTGACCTGATATAAGTTTTTATTTATCAGTAGCACTGTAATACATAGGGAATCAATGCTATTTATTGAAAAAAGGGGGGTTGATACATTTAAGGAATCTGCGATATATATAGGACACTAGCTTAGAACATTTGTTTGTTGTTTATTTTTATAACTGGTCACTTTACATACTTTATAACACACCTAAATGTAATAATACTAACTATTGCTTAAAACTACAAATATATAATATCTTTTTGTTTACATTTTTAATACACGTACACCGTTTTAAGAAGAATAAGTCATGACCGACCCAAAAAGTAGGCGTTCTTTAGAATTCGACCAAAATCGATTGGGCTTTACCTCGAAGGTGCAGCACTCTCCACGCCAGTCAACAGTTTTCCAGGATCCGCAATTTAGGGATTTATCGGGAAGAATAAGAAAGGATAACCACAATTCTGAGATAGAAAATTTGATAGATGAACCGGAAGGGGCGGTTGCTCAAAACGTAGAGGAAGATCTAGTAGATTTGGATGCCAATGGTTCAGTACCTATAATAAATAATAAAGAAATTGATTTTAAAAACACTTTAAAAGCCGAAATGACGGAGATGATTCAGGTAGCTTTACATGAGGGCTTAAAAGGAATTATGCAAGAGGTCCACAAAACACTTAGACCACTTTCTAACCCACAAAACGTAATTCCCAATCCATTTCATTCAGGGTCAGGAAGAAGTAGTATCGAGGGTCAAATTCAAGATCATAACTCTGATAAAAATATGATAAATGCGGAAAAAATAGCGAATCAGCAGGCTAACGATTGTCAGGGGAATAAACAAAACAATATTAGACCTGAGGTGACACAACCTGAATACAATCAGAAGCGATCTGAAAGACGTTATGCTCAAAATGAAGATGTTAGAGCTCCTAGACAAGGTTATAGATTTTCCAATATTTTGTCCAATGCTCCAAATGTTTATTCATACCAAAAAAATTTGAATATCCGTCCTGTCGAAGGCCAAATTAGGATAGACAAATGGGACATAGTTTTTGAGGGTGGGGGTAGTGGAGTTTCAATTGAAGATTTCGTTTTTAGAGTTGAGCTTTTACAAGCAAGCTATTCTGTACCTTGGGAGGAAGTGATTAGGGATTTTCACAGGCTTTTAAAGGGCCAGGCAAAAGAATGGTTTTGGCTTTATTTGAAGATGCAAAATGGTATAGCTGACTGGCCTACTCTACGCTATAGTCTTTTAAACCAATTTCAGGCGAACAGAAGCGATTTCGAAATTATGCAAGAAATGGTAGAGAGGCGTCAACAACCCAACGAAACCTTAGAGGATTATTTTCATGCCATGTTAACAATTAGGTCGAAGCTACGTTCTCCTATACCTGAGTATGAAATGCTGAAGATACTCAAAAGAAATGTAAAAGAACACTTAGCTAGGATAATCTATCCCATGGCAATTTATAATATTGAGCAATTGAGAGAGGAATGTAGAGAAATTGAGAAGAGATTCCCAAGGCGAGAAACACGATTTACTGCCCCGACTAGTAATTCAATGCGTTATAACCCACGTCACAATGTGAACGAAATATATGAAGAAGATGAACAGGCAAAAAAGTACGAAGAATATCGGGGGTCATTAATGGTTGAAGAATTAAACCGTAAAGAAAAAAGGGAAATAACCTGTTGGAATTGCAGGCGTGTGGGACATACCTATATGGATTGCGAGTCCAATATACGTAATATATTTTGTTATAAGTGTGGATTGGAGCGCACTATAACGCCGAAATGTCCAAATTGCAACAATCCGGAAAACCGCAAAAAGAGCATGGCGAAGGCGGGCGAGTCACGCTCTACCCAAACGTCCGTAACTCCCCAGAATTAGAAAGCACAAATATACTAAAAGTAAATAAAAACGTTAACAACAATTCGTATCAAAAGAACTCAAATACATTACCCAAGGAACAATCCAGACATCACCAGTCATATAATCAAAGACTAGAAAACTATATTCAAGTCAGAAATCGTATTTTTGAAAATGATATTAAAACGGGTACATCATTGTCATCAAAAGTCCAAAAAGCTAGAAAGCGTTACAATAGTAGGAAACTTGTAAAGAAAGACGTTATGTCAGCTGTTGAAGCAATATCAAATGGTGATCCAAGAGCATATGCCGACATCTTTATCAAAAACAAATTGGTGCGAGGGTTGTTAGATACAGGTGCATCTGTCAGTATACTTGGCAAAGGTTGTGATGCATTAGTAAAGGAATTAGGCGTAGCAACATCAAGATATAACGCGAATATTAAAACAGCTTCTGGCCGAGCTCACCAAATTCGTAGCAAACTTACTTTACCAGTTAAATACGGAGACAAAATTATCAATATTTAATTTTACCTCTGCCCATCTCTGGAGCAAGCCCTCTACCTAGGGATTGACTTTTGGAGAAAATTTGATTTAGCACCAGACGTTCTCAACATAAATGAAATAGATTTCGAAAAACTGAAGATCAATTTAGAACCCATCAATAACCAAGCACCGGAGCAACATGAACTTAGTAGACATCAAAAAGCAGAGCTAGAGGAAGTAAAAACGTTATTTAAAGCTTTCGAAAATAATGGATTAGGAAAAACTCACCTGGAAAATCATACCATCCAATTAGTACCTGATTCTGTACCGTTTAAAGAGAGACACTATCCCGTATCCTCAAAAGTCCAGGAATTATTATATGAAGAAGTAGACAAAATGTTAGAGCTAGGAGTGATAGAAGAAAGTGAAAGTCCCTTCAATAACCGAGTGATTCTAATATGTAAACCCGGCAAAAATCGTCTGTGTTTGGACGCGAGGAAATTAAACAACCTTACGATAAAAGATGCGTACCCTATTCAAAATATCGAGGGCATATTGAGTCGGATTGATGAGACTGTGTACATAAGTAGTGTAGACCTGAAGTTTGCTTTTTGGCAAATCAGCTTAGATCCAAAATGTCGAGAATATACTGCGTTTACCATCCCGGGCAGGCCCCATTACCAATATACCGTGATGCCATTCGGCCTCTGTAATGCGGCTCAACGCCTGTGCCGTCTTATGGATAAGGTAATACCGCAAAAATTGAAAAATAATGTTTTTATATATCTTGACGACTTATTGGTGATTTCAAAAGATTTTGAGTCTCATATAAAGCTGTTGAAAGAAGTAGCAAAATGTCTGTCTGAAGCTAATTTTCAATAGGCCTTAGCAAGAGCGTATTTTGTTTCAAAGAACTGAAATATTTAGGTTTCATCATAGGAGGTGGTAGACTTCGCACAGACCCGAATAAAATTAATGCCATAAAACAAATCCCGATACCAAAGACCCCTAGACAGGTAAGAAGCTTTTTAGGGACTGCAGGTTGGTATCGGCGATTCATTAAAGATTTTGCCATTACAGCAGCACCTTTAAGCGACACCCTTAAAAAAGGTACAAAGTTTATAATGTCTGAGGAAGCTAAAGAAGCATTTTTCGAGCTAAAACAAGCCCTTACTACAGCTCCGGTACTGGTACACCCAGATTTTAAGAAGTGCTTCTATATACAATGCGATGCGTCACATGTGGGTGTTGGAGCGGTGCTCTTTCAAAAGGACGAGCAAAATAACGACCGTCCCATAGCATTTTTTTCCCAGAAACTAAACGGAGCGCAAATAAATTACACGGTCACGGAGAAAGAATGCTTAGCGGCAGTGCTAGCGGTAAAACGTTTTAGGCCGTATGTCGAATTAATGGAGTTCACCATAATTACCGACCACGCCAGCTTAAAATGGTTGATGAGCCTAAAAGACTTAAGTGGTCGTTTAGCTCGCTGGTCTTTGCAACTTCAAGCATTTAATTTTAAAATAGAACACCGCAAGGGATCTGAAAATATAGTAGCCGACACACTATCCCGATCTGTAGACGATTTCAGTGTAGATGAAGTTGAATTTCTGGATTTTGAAACGACAGAATTCGAGTCTACTGAGTACCAAGAATTAATACATACCATCGAGGAAAATAAACATAAAGTACCTGATTTAAAAATTGATAATGGCTTAATTTTTAAAAAAACAAACTTCTCTAGAGATGACAGCGGCGTAGAATGGAAGCTGTGGGTCCCAGAAAATTTAACTTCAACGTTAATATCAAAAGCGCATGACTTAGAGACCGCCTCACATGGAGGCGTGGCAAAAACATTGCATCGCTTGAGACAATTTTATTATTGGCCCAATATGGTGATCCATGTCAGAAATTATATTCGGAACTGTCAGACCTGTCAGCAAATAAAGCCAGCTAATTATGCAATGCGACCAAAAATGGGAAATGAAGTTGTAACATACCGTCCATTTCAGAAAATCTACATCGATTTCTTGGGTAAATATCCCCGCTCTAAACGAGGAAATGCGTACATATTTATAGTAGTGGACCACTTTTCTAAATTTGTCTTCCTAAAGCCGATGAAAAAAGCTACATCGAAACTGGTAGTTGACTACTTGGTACAGAAAATATTTCACACATTTGGCTCGCCAGAGATTATCCATTCGGATAATGGGAAACCGTTTATATCTCAAGAATTTCAAAATCTTGTCCAACTTTACAACATCAATCACATTAAGACAGCAGCTTATGCCCCCCAAGCCAACGCTTCAGAAAGGGTTAACCAATCTGTGTTAGCAGGCATAAGAGCGTATTTAAAAACTGACCACAGGGATTGGGATATCCATTTATCCGAAATAGAGTGTGCTATACGATCCTCTATACAAGAGTCAATAGGTACGACTCCATATATGGCACTGTTCGGACAGCAAATGTTTACATCTGGCTCAGAATATGGGCTGGCTAGAAAACTGAAATCCTTGAGTGACAACGAATTAGAAATCCTGGGAAGAAAAGACGAATTGCAAATCCTTAGAGATTCAATAA
This sequence comes from Gymnocheta viridis, assembly GCA_956483585.1. Taxonomy (NCBI): domain Eukaryota; kingdom Metazoa; phylum Arthropoda; class Insecta; order Diptera; family Tachinidae; genus Gymnocheta; species Gymnocheta viridis. The sequence goes on from OY101443.1 coordinate 33,118,547, forward strand.
AGAATAATTTATATAAAGCTTATGAGAGGAATGAAAAACAATATAATAAAAGAAGCAGGGATATAAGATTTACACTGGGACAAGAAGTGTTTTTAAGAAACTTTGCGCAAAGCGATTTTAAGAAAAACTTTAACGCCAAATTTGCGCCAATATTCAGAAAGTGTAGGATTCTTGAGGTTATAGGCAATAATATGTATAAGTTGGGGACACTTCAAGGAAAAATTGTTGGCATTTTTCATGCCAAAGATATGAAGCAATAGTCTGTGATAGTTAAGTTTTGAGGGGACATGTAATACACGTGCAATATATATTGTCAGTATTTATAATTTTTTTTAAATTATATTTTTAATATATACATGTTTGTGCTGTCCCGTTTTAACTTTGATTATTTACAGATTGATTTTTTTCCTTTTCTTGTTAGTGATGTCCAGTTTTTATAAATATTTATTGACGATTCTTTTGAACATAGATCCCTGTAACTTTAAGAATGTCTGTAATATTTTCTCTGAACAAAATCTACCAGCTTATAACCCAATTGTACCTGTAAAGAAAACAACAGAAAATTGGAAACAAAGTACCACATTCCTTAATAAGTTAAACACAATTACTTCCCGTAAGTTAGTAAAGCTGTTGCACCAGTATAGCTTAGCAGTAACCCTTGGGATTGTTTTCTCACTTCGATATTCTCCTCAACAATTATTAACCTGGAAGTAGATTAAAAAAAATTAGTGGAAATATAAATATATTAGATAGTAAAATAAAATGCGATACTTTTAAACATGTGGGAGCGATTGTCAAAATTATAAGAAGATGTAAAGTAAAGTGAGAAGTAGTAATTAGGTGTTGCCACAGTGGCAAAATAGATTGACACTTAAATAAGTGCTGCCAGATTTTTGTAGGGATCATAGCGATTTTCGTACTTTGTACCCGGCTGCTATGTCAGTGTAGCATGAGTAGTCTCAGGCGTGGGCGTTTTCCTACGTTGGGCGTTTAAATATGTACAGTGACCCGCTCTTTTGGTTTTTCTGCCGACAGGCGTTGAAAATCAAAAGATTTGTAGCGTCTGTTTAATGGTATCATAATTGAGATGAATTGGTCTGTCATCTTCACATGCACAATTTAAAACTTGTGTTGAAACGGCTGTAAATAAAAAGGGGAAAGGCACGATATTTGAAGAATGGTATAAAGAGGGAAACAAAAATAAACCAAGGAAAATGGGAAAGTAAACAATAACATTTTTATAGGTTTGATCACTTTCTAGTTTTATGCTAGCCTATTACCTGCATGGAAGAAATAATTTTTATGACCATTGTATGACCCAGGAAGAGAGTTAAATAGGGCTCAAGGTAATAATGGCGTAGGTCAGTGCCACTAGCGGGATCAAGAAACATCTAGAAAACGAATCCAAGCTAACCAAAATGGATTTAAAGTTAATAACATGGAATGACTACGTGACAATTTCAAGGCCATGATGTCAAAGTTCAGTGACTTGAGTTAATACCCAAAAGAACATAAACTGGTTTTGTAATGCGGATGTATTTGTGTATATACATGCAGATACTAAGAAAGGTATCCGAATTTAATTAGCAAAAATAAGAAAAGGGATGGATCGTACACACGGGTGAATAGGATAACGATAGTGTCTAGACCAATACATAAGCAGTAGTAAATAATTAGTTAAGGCGAATTCAAATAATTTGGGGTAATATAGAAAGTTCAATCGATAGGAAAGTTAAAACACATTGAGCACCAAGACGGAGCAGTCAACAAATTTTGAACTGTGGGCAGGCCAGCGCAATATAAGAGTGGAAGCAATTTTTTTGTAAGAAGTCTTAAAATTAGTTTGGAAAAATAGAGGTAAGCCAAATAGAAGTAGAAATTTGTAAAGTAGGTTGTAATCTTGTGGTTTGAACAATGTCTAGGCAAAACAAACTGACAATAGAGGCACACCAATTGGGAAAAGAAATTAGAAGAAAGCCCGGTTACAGTCCATCAGAAAAGAGGAACCAGCGGGGAAATTTCATCCGGGATCCCTGGACTGTAATCCGCATATTTTTGTGTGAACATATCCATCTACACCGTTTGGTGACGTCAACTGGTCGGCCAAGGTGAGTCCAGTTCAATTTATTCGTGTTAACGTGCTTTCGGTGATAAAGAAATTTATTTAGAAAAAATTAAATTAAATTCGGTGAAATTTATTTTACCAGTATAATTGATCGACTAGGTTATTTGTTTGTGCTCAATGGCAGATAATAAGAAATTTAATTAAAAAGAAAATATAAATCTTTTAAAAGCTTCATTCGGTGCTAAGTGTGTCAAAAATAAGAATATAAGATCAATAAACGTAAAGCAAAATTAATTTATGCTAATATCTGCCTACATAGTAAAAAAAAATTTAAAAGATTAAAAATATAACAAAAAATATATAAAAAAAAAAACAAATAAAATATAAAATTTAAAACATCCGATACATATATATCTTTAAAAAAAAAACAAGATTTTTGATAAAATGTATTGAAAATAGAGTTAAGTTTCTTTTTGTAGTGTACTAGTGTAATTTGTGTTTTTGAAGTGCTGTAAGCCCAAAACTGCCAGGCCGTGTTTAAATATAAATTAGATAAAGAAAATCGAATATATGATTGGTGAAACCATTTTAGAGAGCTCTTTAAAATAGGAAAGAAAAGTGTTAGTTGTGTATTTTTGCGTAACTGGCGAAAACAAGCTAGTAAATTAGGGTATTTTTGGGATTTGTGATAGGGTGAAATTTTTTGTTCGTAGTGATAAAAAAATTCTCAATTAAGAAATTAGGTTTTCATACTTACTTAGTTTTCCTTTATTATTTAAACAATAAATAGGATAAAAAATCTTTATTTAAATAAAAATAATTTTTTTTATAACGTTTTTAAGAATATAAATCTTTATGTTTTCATTTGGTTGAAGGTTAATATTTAGATAATGTCTGGCTAAATATATTCGTGTGGTGTGTTAATGTAAGTATATAGTGAGGTGACCTAGTTATTTTGTTTGTGGGGTAACATAATCCATTTATACTGCATGTTACCAAAGGTAGGGTGGGCAGCTAGGGGGGGACAAATTACATCTTCTGTCTCCATAAGGTTGCAGTGGGGTTAAATGTATTTATGTCCGTCCGAAGTTGTTGAAAAAAATTTCCGTTTCATTTTGTTCATTTTATTTTTGAGTTTGTTCTTCCTTTGTTTCTTTTTATAAATTTTATTGTCCATTACTGCACCGGAAGTCACGGGTCTTACCTCCTCTGACATCCCTGAACTAGTTGGGAAAATGGATGGCGGCTTACCGGCAGGCGTAAGAAGGTTTTGTGACAAATGTTCTAATATTATCTTCATATTGAAAATAATTTAAAGCTATCAAAAATTATTAAAAAAAGATCCAACTTTTTCAAATAAAAAGAAAAAGTAATAAAAATAACTAAAATGTATCAAAAATTAAAAAAAAAAAATTAATTAATAAATGGTTGGTGAGGACCTGAACATGCTATTTTTTTAGAATTTTCGATACATTTTAGTTGTTTTTATTACTTTTACTTTTTATTTGAAAAAGTTTGTTCCACAATTTATTTAAAAAGCCAGGCACAATCTCATTTATAATATATTTTTTTTAATTTTTGCGTTTTTTCCATTTTTAAGAACGATAAAAGGTTTATTTTTCAAAAATATCTAATTTGTTATCAGATAGGATATTGTACAGTGATAAAATAATTATATAATGAATTTAGTAAGTTGTCGACGCTTTTATTTGATATAATATAATATTAATAACAAAAATAAAAATAACTTGACGGTGTAAGAAAAAATATTAAATTATAAAATATAACAACATATTTTAATTCATTATTTTAATTTAATTTTTTCTTTGAAACTCGTATGATGTACGTATGTATGTAAACTAGTGGTATTCTGATAGTTGTCTTTTTAAAATTTTGTTAACTTTTCCATTTAATTATCTGTATTGCGGTTGGACCAGACGATAAAGGTTTTGGTTCAATATAACCTGTATATTTCTGATATAGAAACACAATGGAATTTGAACCACAATTGATTTAAAAAATACGAATTCGGTATTTCATATTCAGCCTGCTAAGAAAACAGATGAACTAAATTAAAACAAATTTTATTTAAATCTTCTTCTGCGTTTACTAAGTAAGACAGAGATATAAATATGAAAAATTACGATAAAGTCGCAAACAGAAAGCATTTTGCTCTCAAATCCAAATCATAATTCGGCTTATTTTCGTAATATTTAACCATTAATCCGCGTCCAATTCCGTAGTACGTGCTATCGACATGCGATATTCCTCAAAACTATGATTTTTTTAGGTGTTTTTAATAAATGTAAGACAAGTATATTTTATATGAATATGAAGAAATCAATTTTTTATCTCCTAATATCTTAACTTATCATTTTATATATGTTGAATTGGGGAAAATACAAAAATATGCACAAAAAAATGAAATACAAATATGTATGCATATATTATTTTTGGAAATTTTCCCCAAACATTCCGATCTAAAAATCCAAAGTTCATATGTATGATATGTACGATAGGAACTGATTGTTTGAAAAATATTTGTGAATTGCGAACTATTCTTAGAATACATTAAGCCCACATTAAATTATTCAATTGGATAACACAGTGTTACAAAATTGAATGAAGTAGAAAAACCTGGTACCGGATATTATTTTTCTTGTAGGGCTTGTCGAGTAAAACTAGATTCCAATAGTGAAATATGCCGGACACCTCCAAAATCCGGATTTACGGTTAAAAAACCGGTTTTTGTACCTTTGCGCACTTATAAGCCTGTAATTTTGTTGATAATGATCTGATTTTCAATCTCTTACTAGATTTGGAAAGAAGAAACTGAGATCTTTCGAATGACATATAATTTATCTAAGAAAATTTGAGAAATTTGGGTGTTATTGTCGAGCAAACACAAATTTTGTAGATTTTTCAAAAATTTTTCAAATTTGGTGACGTTTTTATACATTATTTTATTAAGAAACTATAATACTATTGAATATATTCAAAAAGTACGTTTATTTACGATTACAACGCATATTTGGGTTTAAAAATAGATAAGTTATTGACTGAGTTATTTAACTTTTCATGAAAATAAACTTTTAAACATTTTATACAAATTTTATTAATCCATAAACACAATGTGACAAAAAAAAACCTGGGTTGTGATATTATTTTTCTAAAGGTACAAAACCGGTTTTTTAACCGTAAATCCGGATTTTGGGGGTGTCCCGGAAATTTCAAATACAGAATCCTGATCTACTCGACAGCAGCTACTAGAAAAATAATATCACATCCCAGGTTTTTTTTTGTCTCACTGTGTAATGCAATCTAGAAGCTAAATATAAATTTGTGGAAAGTAGGTATTTGCAATACTTTTATTCAAAATACAAATGCATTTTAAATTTTTATTCCAAATACAAAATAGTTTTTAATAAAAGTGTAATTTTCACAATGGAAATGATATTTTTAAAGTTTTTTTAAATAAATTATGGAAATAATTTCCAATATTGCAGTTGCAATTTTTAGAATATGCGCAATTTTCGCGAGGTTTTCAATTTTTTAGTTTCTTTGCTAATTAATTAATTGAAGTGCTTTTGAAGATTAACTCACTGATGTTACAGAATGAAAGAAACATTTCTTATCAAATTCTAGCCGGGAAGATATTTTTCTGCTTTGTTATGTGTTACTAAGTATCCAAACAACATTTTAATTGTCAAAAGATTTTTTATCACATTGTACAAATACAAATACACCTGAATATAGAAAATAATGAAAATTACACAAGTATAAAACAGGATATAAGCATCAATTTTAACTTTCTTCTGAAATCACAAATAGTCATAAAAAATGAAATATTAATACATTTTCAAAGCAAAACTAAATTCAATTTCATTGATTTTGTATATTTACTCGTACATAGTGTCTTGACGATCCATTACATTTCTTTAATATAAATAATATAAAATATTTATATACGAAAAGAAAATGTAAGCGATAAAAAATACTGTAATATGCATGCATAATATTATACTAATAAACGTACAAAAATAAGTTTAAAGAAACATACAAAAACAAAACAACAAATCATTGCTTTTCGATTGTTTAAATATACACATGTATACACACAATGTGTACATGTGCCCATGAACGCATTTTAGTTTGTATGTATGTGATATCTGTGTGACAAAAAGGAAAGATTTACAACAACCACACCAATTTCCATCAAGAATTTGAAATATGAAACCTTCGTAGAACTCCATACAAGAGATCTGCTTCATAAAATTGACCGTAGGACAGTTGGGGCCATAAAAAACAACAGAATAGGAAATATAACAAAAAAGTCTTTTGGCTATATCTCATTAATTATTGGACCGAGTTTTGTTATTTTCAAACCGAACAAATCTATGAAAAATTCCAAGAGAATGGTATAAAATTTATTTCTCTATGTTGTGTTTTGGCCCTAATTCTAACTACACCAAAATGTAGCAGAGGGATAGACGGACATCGCTCATTCGACTTCTCTATCTATAAGGATCCAGAATATATATACTTTATGGGGTCTTAAATGAATGATGAAGAAATTACATACGGAACGACAAACCTATATATCCCCTTTCCAAATTTTTTGGTGAAGGGTATAAAATAAATTGAAAGAATTTCATAATGCTGCCATATTTTTATCGTAATTATATACAAACAATAATTTAACACTGAAATACTGAAACGGTATTTAAATGCAACTTAAATGTAAATGAAAATTAACTAAATGCGTATCTAAATAAGAAGTTATAAACTGGCCATAAGTTGATTTTTGAGTTACGATTATGACGACTTTTTTTTAAATACTGTCGTTATATCGATTTTATTTACCAAAAATATCGATCTCTGAAAATTTTACTGGCACCCCTGACGCTTCCACAGGGTAGACTAACCAGTAGTGCCATCAATTATTTAAAACATTCCTACATGTCCCGAAAAATTGCCCATCTTTTGGTGGGGAAAATATCCCTACATTTTCACTACTCCAAAAATTCATTAATTTCAGGAGAAAAGATAATAACCATATATGTTTCAAAAATTTTATACATTTATATCGCAATATAAAAAATTAAATAATAATAAAAAATACCATACATTTTTATTTTAACTCATTAATTACCGGAAATTTAAACGTTAGAATTTTTTAAGAAAGTTTCAGGGTCGTGTTATAAAAACACTTTTACCATTTTCTAAAATTTTTTTTTCGACTAGTAGAGTCTCAGAAAATTGCCGTGTATTTGACCACACTCTGGTACTGTTAAATGTTTTGAAATATTTTTTCGGTACATTTTTTTTAGTTATGTATATATTTATAGTACGTATTTAGATATGTATGATAGCAAATAAAGTATTTGCTGGTAAAACAAGGTAAGTAACAAGTAAGAGAGATATATTCGGCTTTGCCGAATCTTATATACCCTTCACCATAGCTTCACAATCACGCATTATTGGTTCTCATCTCTATTTCATAGTATAGGCTGATTTCATAAACACAGCTTGCAAAGCAGCACTGGAAGCATGAGTTTACAAGGCATTCTAGGGTTCTATAAGTCGACTTACGATTAATCGACTAGTCGACTTTTTTCTAAACAAAAGTCGAAGGTCGACCTCTTAGGTGCAAAAAAGTCTAAAAGCCGACTTTTGCTTTCGACTAATCGACTTTTTTTATATTTTTTGCTTTTGCTGGTTTTCCGTGAAACAAACTACCTCCAATGTGTGAAGGAGGAATTCCAAATCAACTGGTGGTTACATTACAAGTCCCACCTTTAATTTGGAAAGTAGCTAAACGCGTTTTGCCAATTGTTGCTACTTCAGTTCCCTGCGAAAGACTGTTTTCACACGCTGGACTAATAGCAAGCCAGCAACGGAACCGCTTGTCAGCAACAAATTTGAATATCTTAGTGTTTTTACGGTCGGTAGAACCAAAAATGTGGTTTGCAAAATAAGTAAAATTATTAAAAGTTGATCTCTACATGTGGTATTAATTTTATAAATAGTTTACCAATAAGTTTGTTATGTTTTTGTTTTATAACAATGTTATTGACTTTATTTTAAATAAAATGAATTTGAATTGAATAACGTTTTTAAACAATTTTTTAGCCAAATTTACCAGATTGGATCTGCTGGGGAATTTTTCATATAAAAAGTTGAAAAGTCGATTATAAAAAGTCGATCGATTGCCTACAAAAAGTCAAGAGTCGACTTTTTAAAAATTTTCAAAAGTCGAAAAGTCGTCTTTTTGTTGCCACTATGTATCCCTAAGGCATTCTAGTGTTGCTTTGCAAACCGCGATTATGAAGTCAGCCATAAATTATGAATTCCGTAACAAATTTGTAACACTTTCTTGCCAGAGTGCATTATAAAAATATTAAGATCCCCTTATTAGCACTTATATAATTTTTCACACATCCAAGAAGTGTTTCAACGTCTTTATCAGTAAGCCAGTGGTCTTCGACTAAACAAAGAAATGATTTGAAACGTAAGAAAAATTTTAATAATGAAGAAATTTTCCCGAAATTGATAAAAAAATATCGCCAACTATTACATAAATCTGTTAGTCTAATGATTAAAATGTTCCAATATTATCTTCATAGTAAAAAAGCTATCAAAAATTCTTAAAAAAACGAACTTTTTCAAATAAAAAGTAAAAGTAATAAAAATAACTAAAATGTATCAAAAATTAAATAAAAATAGCAAATGGTTTTTCAGGATTTGAAACCGTACCCTACCCGGTGGCACGGTTTTGAATCCTGAGCCACACTATGTCATTTTTTTTTAAAGTGTTTTTGATACATTTTAGTGGTTTTTATTACTTTTACTTTTTATTTGAAAAAGTTTGTTCCACAATTTATTTAAAAAACCAGGCACAATCTCATTTATAATATTTTTATTTTTAATTTTAGCGTTTTTCCCATTTTATGAACCATAAAAGGTTCATTTTTTTAAAAATACCCAGTATGTTATCAGATAGAATTTTGTACAGTGATAAAATAATTATATACTGAATTCAGTAAGTTGTCGACGCACATTGGCACATTTGAAGATATGGCCGCCAAAACTTCAAAAAAATTTTTTTTTGTGTCACCGATTTAAACATATGGGAATTTCGAAATCCAGAAATGTAAGTTTTTATTTCGATTATTTCTCTTCGAATAGGGTGATCAAAAACGAGCTTTTTTAAGAGAAGCTGAAATTCAAAATATTTTAGAAAATTTTTTGAATTTTTTCAAGTGGGCATAACTTTTTTGGTTTTATATATTTTTGGAAAAAATTTTTTCTTTACACAATATCATTTCTTAACTTATAAAATAGTTTAAAAAATCGTGCCTTACTTTGCTTGTGTCCCAGATTTGGGCATTGCAATAAAGGTCTAAAATATACCCAAATCTCGATGTTCAGTGGAACGCAACTTTTTTTCTGCGAAAAACTTCGTAAAATGACTTATAACGTGTTATAGTAGGCACTTTGAGCTGTTTTTATATGCTCACTTTTTAAATTTATATTTGCGTCTCTAGGAACTACAATGATTTTACTGCTTGCATGTCGGATATTTTAGGTATGGGAGTGCGGTATATCTACATCTGTTTATGTATGTATTGTGTGTATGTTTTTTCTTTTTTTCGAAGAAGTTTTATAAATGAAAATGGTATAATAAAAGACTGTTATTATAATGCATTAAATGCATTTTTGTAATTTAGGCCATTAAAAAATTTATAGTTACATATAAGCGGGTACATGAGTTGTTGTATTTGGACTGATATATTCGACCCTTTTTTACAACTTAATTGTGTACCCAGGTAGCTGCTGCTAATATAAAGTTTAAAATACGATAGACACATCAGGTTTTCTTGAAGCAGGTCTCTTTAATTCTCTTTTAAACCTGCCCGGTTGTTTAGACACAGACAGTTTGTGTTCAAGTTTTTAATGAGTTTTGAATATGAGAATGAAATAACAAAAGAGAATTGAAGTAACTTGTCGATACAAGCATGTCTGTACTCCTCTTCTTTCCTCTCTCTCGTGTAAACACATACGTGGTTCAAGAAAACTTGATGTGTATAAAAAAAGACAAAATTAATAAAGATGATCAGTATTGTCAAAACGATGGCTAAATTCAGTTATAACGATCTTGCTAAAATTTATTTTGAGCAAAAAAACAAAAACGATGTTATATAACATATTTTAAAAGACCCTTATTTTGAGTTGTGCGACCATTTAAAAAAAATTCATAATTTTTTAACGCGATTAAATAAACGGTATAGTGAATGTTATAGAAATAAGGAAAAAATGTTTAACTGCAACAAACAATGGCTTACAATCGAACTTGTATTTGAAAGCCAAACAAAACCAGCAAATGTGGGCCGACCTGCCAGACCAGTTGAGGAGTGTAGTGAAAGGTCCTGAAGACGAAAGCTGCAAAGCATTAATGCAGAATTTTCTCAAGAAATAATTAAAGATACGTTTTTCCATCAACTAGGACCAACAAGAAATAAAACTAAAAAAATTGATATAATAGAAAATGTAATGAAAGCGAGCCCCAAGCGTCTAAAAAGAATTTTAAAGAGCATTCCAACACCAACCGATGATAAAAAATTTACATCTGAAGAAGCATTTTCAATATTTCTGGACTTAAAGCTAACAAAATATCAGTATATCGAATTGCGAAAGCGGGCAGTTGGAAAACATTGCTCTATTTATCCAGAATATAGAGATTTGGTTTTAATTAAAAAGGATTGTTTACCACTAGAAAATTCTATAAACATTACAGAAAGTTCAGCAGAGGTGGTATTGCAAGACATATTAAATCATACTGCGGAAAGATTGTTGAATACATTGAACGCAGATAATATTAAAAAGCTTGGTGACTGTAGCCTAACATTAATTTCTAAATGGGAATGCGATGGATCTTCTGGACAAAAGCGATATAAGTAGTATAATGCAGAAAAAATATCAGATTCTGACTCATTTATGATATCTTTTGTTCCGTTAAGACTAAAAACAAATAACATTAATTTTGAGCCATCTACTAGCAAAGAAACCGATATTGACATATGGAAAAACGAAATACCTTCCTCAATAAAATATTGCAGACCAATTAAATTTGCTTTTAAGAAGGAAACGAAGGATGTAATATTAGAAGAAGTGTCTAAACTTAAACAACAAATAGATAAACTTCAACCGATAACTTTGTTACTTAACGATCAAGAGATTCAAATAAATTATCAAATGTTACTTACAATGATTGATGGCTATAACTGAAACAATATCATCTTCAAGCTGTGTTATTTGCAAAAAAAAACTGCAAGCCAATTAAGTCAACTTCCAACAGAAGACACTACTTTCCAAGAAGCCTATGAGCTTGGCTTGTCCTCACTCCATGCTAAAATTTAGAATTGGGTTTACTGATCGATCAGCTAAAGCAAGGAGAAGGAAACACAAATGATGGCAACACAGCAAGAAAATTTTTTTCTGGTCCTGAAACTGCTGCTTCTATTACAGGAGTAGATTTTGAAAGAAAATCTAGACCAAGAAAATTTGGTCAGTATGCTAATGAAACAGCGAAACTATACAACGAAAAATATGACTGGAGGAATATGCCATCGACAGTCCATAAAATACTATATCATGGGGAAAACATTATTCAACACAATATGCTACCGATTGGAGATCTTTCTGAAGAAGCGCAAGAAAAAAGGAACAAAGATTATAGATATTTTCGCAAGCACAACACAAGAAAGATATCTAGATATAGTACCAATTAAGACCTCTTTAATATTGTACTGTGCACTTCTGATCCATATATCTCCAGCATTCGACAAAAATGGAATTCCACCTCCATGGCATTGGAGAAAGACGCCATGCAGCTCCTTGAAGATGAACAGGAGACATACTTAGATGAAATTTTCACTAAGACAGTTAAATGAAAACTGTATTCTATGCAAATTAACATAAAATTTAGAGCAAAAAACCACATTAAATATTGAAAATTTATAAAAGAAATTTTATTTTATTTGGAATAAAAAGATTTTCTTATAATTTATGGTAAAACCTTTTTTTGGATATGGATCTCCTACATATCTGTTATGGATTCACGTTTAAAATATATTTAAATTGTTCATATAATAATAACATTTAAAGCTGTCGATCACCAAGGCTATTTTTCGAAATTTTACTTACAAGGGCCGTATGAGTAAATGTGGACCGATTGCCCTAAAATTTCACAGGGATATCAACGACTAAAATAAAATTAGTTTTGCTAAATATTATATCAATATTAATATATTTAAAACAATTATGAGCTTCAAATCGTATTCTAAGTGGTCCATTGGAGAAGTGGGCTAAAGGTCAAAATAAAATGAACCCGGGTGGACGGCTTAATTAAATATGTAGTTTTTTAGTTCAGTTAACGTTACTATTTATAAAATGCAATGTTAAATCACTACATTCACAAATTTATTTTTTTAAGGGATAATACCAAATTTTTAAGTCATTTTTCAATCATATACATATAAGTTTACTTTAATAAGGCCCGATTTTAAAGTAAATACATTAAATTGAAGCTTAAGACGTGTTCTATCCAACAACAATTTCATTAAAAAATTTCAACCCAGTCAAAAGTTATAGAATTTTGACCGCCAACTCACAAAATGTGCCACTATGCGACGTTTTTATTTGATATAATAATAATACCAAAATTAAAATAACTTGACGGTGCACAGTGGCTGAAAATCGTTTTTCATTGGCCAAAAGTCATTTTTTTTTGTCACCGATTTTTAAAATTTTTACGCCCTTTTGCAGCTAATATATCCAGATTAAGGTAGCCAAAAAATTAGGTTAAACTATTGATAATTGTGAGCGGTGCATGCTGTCAAACTCAACGGTTTTTTTAATTTCAGAAAAAGGTGTTTTTCTTTTGTTTTTTTATAAAAAATAAATGGTTACTACTCGCAAGCTATCATCGATAATGGCCTGCGGTCTTTTTTATAATGTTGGTAGGATTATAGTCTTTAGTTGTTGTAAGTGGTCAGAGCTCTAGCGTTTAATATTAAGGGCGTTACGGAATATTTATGAAACTACTATATTTTTCTCAAATTTAAACTTTAGTGGAATAGAACTTCTAGGGAACAAGAAATGTATACCACCCGGAGAAAGGTGAAAGTGTCCTCTTTAACGCTATATATACTTTTGCACCCGTGACGAGCCGTGGGTAGAACACTTTTTTTATTTTAATGAAATTCCTCTAAAAAAATTCAAATAACGATAATTTAAACAGCCCTATAAGTACTCGTATACAATGGTGTATTAAATTTTCACTTTTTTACCTAAAAGTTAATTTTTTTACTTTAGTCTACGTAAAACTAAAAAAATTAAATATAATACCTGCGAAAGGGTTTAATGGCTTTGTTGTGATCAGCAAAAAATAAGTCATAAAATTAACACAATAGGTTCTACAGTAAACATATGATCTCTTTCTAAATTTACCTGTTATCAAATGTTAGGGTCAACCAAAGTCATAAACAATTTTATAACAATAATCGGGACATTAAACCACTAAAGAAAAAAACAACCCAACAACAACAAATATTGGCGAGATACTAATCAGTTTTACCTGATATTAAGGTCTGGACAACATGTGCAGTTTTGTTCAATTTAAGCACTACCTGCTATGAAAGTAAAGATCAATGTGTGAATAACATGTATCTAAAAATGTATAAAACTACGGATTCGATAAGGGATTACTCAGTAATAAGTTAATCCTCTAAGTGTACGTATAAAACATAACACGCAAATAAAAATATGGAGAGCTTCAGTTATAAAGAACTGGCCGAAGAGTATTTTAGAAACAAAAACCAGGAAGATGTTCGTAGTTACGTTAAAATTAAACTTAAATTCGTGTAGCACCGAAATGCAAGAGCAATTATCTAATTTCGTCAAAGCACTAAAAAAACGCTACAAAGAAGGTCGCTACAGTAAACAAAACTTTTATATAAAAAGTGCAAACTGGTTAGAGGGCCAACTTACTGTCGCTGCAGAAACAGCAAAGCAAGATAAGGCTGGAAGACCACGCAAATCATTGGACAAGTGCAGCGATATATCTAAGAGGCGGAAACTTAAAGATATCAACAATGCAATTGGTTATACAAATATAAAAGAATCTTTCCTACATCAATTACGATCACAGAACCAATTAACAAAAGTGGATATCATTGGAAAAGTTGTTAACGCTAGTCCAGTGAGAACAAAACGGATTCTTAAAAGTATACCAACTCCGAGTAATGCAATACAGTACACAATTAGCATTACCATTATTTCTGGATTTGAAATTAACAAAACAGCAATATATTAAGCTCAGACTGCGTGCGATTGAAAAAGGTTCAGATATGTATCCAGCATATCATTACATAACCGCTGCTAAAATGGACTGTTTGCCATCAAAGGACACTATTACAATCACACCAATTTCGGCAGAGGTACAACTACAATCTCTACTTGATCACACAGCAGAACGCTTGCTACAATCAATAACAGGAAATGCGTTAAAGAAATTTGGGAATACAAAGTTAATTCTTTTTTGAAAATGGGGATGTGATGGTTCTTTGGGACAAAAACAATACAAACAAGTTGTATGTGAAAATATTTCGGACTCGGATATGTTCATGGTATCATTTGTACCATTGCGATTGAAAAAGATTTTAGAAGATTCAGAGCCTTCGACTATTACAACGCACACAATGGATATTTGGAAAAATAAGACACCACCTTCTACGAAATACTGCAGGCCAATCAAATTTGAATTCAAAAAAGAAACTCATGATGCCATTAACAAAGTTAGTGATATTAAGGCCCAAATTGCAACACTACAGCCATTACAATTACAGTTAGATGGGCAGCAAATTGAAGTAAGCTACCAATTAGTGCTGACAATGATAGATGGAAAAGTAGGTCAGGCTTTGACTAACACGAATGCTGCATCCAGCTGCATTATATGCCAAGCAATATCAACCCAATTAAACCAAGTCCAGACAAAATCATTAGATATTACCGATGCATATGAATTTGGATTATCACCACTACATGTAAGAATACGACTTATGGAACACATACTAAAAATCAGTTATGATTTGGATTTCGGGTCTTCAGGATCAATAAGAAACAAAGAAACCAACAAAGAGTTAAGAAGTTCAAAAAAGGAACATGTTCAAGATAAATATCGCAAATTTGGATTGATTATAGATCAGCCAAAACAAGGGTCAGGCACTACAAATGATAGCAATACCGCAAGAAGATTCTTTTCAGATCCAGAAAGAGCATCTGAAATAACAGGAGTGGATTTAAACCTTATTTTCAGATTTAAAATAATCCTAGAAGTACTTGCGTGCAATGAAGAAATTGACTTTAGGAAATTTGAAAATTATGCTAAGGAAACTGCAAAAATATATACAACCAACTACCCATGGAGAAATATGTCTGCAACAGTTCACAAAATCCTTTATCATGGAGAAGATGTCATTAAATATCATTTGGTGCCACTTGGAGATCTATCATTGGAGGCTCAGGAAAAAAGGAACAAGGATTACAGATTTTATAGAGAGCACACAACAAATGAAGATAAATATAATATATTATTGGCCACGTCAGATCCGTTCATCTCCAGTATTCGAAATCAATGGAAAGTGGAACATCGGGATTTAGATGAAGAAGCTTTTAGACTAAAGAACAGAAATAGCACAGAACAAAATATGGAATATTTGCAATCGATATTTGAGTCAAATGAATAATCATTATAATTGCCTTTCATTGTTATTTAAGTACGAAAAACATAGTATTAGTAAAAAAATAATAATAAACAGAACCTACCATTGTTACAAATGCTATTAAAATTTATTGCAGTTTTTATTTTTAAAATGTTTTTAAAATTATCAAATTTGACAGCAAAAAATAATAAATTTTTCAGTAGTAATAGCAATATTTTTAGATAATATTATTAACGTTTTTTTTAAGTGTAACTCTTCTTTGAGTGTAAACAAATTTGCAAATTTGACAGCAAAAAATTTTTAATTTTTCTGTAATAGCAAAATCTCCAGTTGATTTTACTATTTTTTTCAGTGTAAAATTTTTTTAAGTGTAACATTAAAAAAATTCCATTATTACAAAAAATATTTATAATTATTATTAATTTTCAAATATTAAATTTTTTAATAAATAAAAAAATAATAAACCCATATTTCACTCTAAAAGTTAAAAAAATTCAAAAGTTCAACTTTGACCTAGAATTCCTTTAAAAGTCCTCAATAAATTTTAATGTAATTTAAACTGAGTCAAGCTGAACTAAATATCTATCCAATAAAATAAAAATTACTTCAATATTTTGATCGGTTCAAAAGTTACATAATTTTGGCCAATGAAAAACGATTTTCAGCCACTGTGCGGTGTAAGAAAAAATATTAAATTATAAAATATAACAACATATTTTAATTCATTATTTTAATTTCATTTTTTCTTTGAAACTCGTATGATGTACGTATGTATGTAAACTAGTGGTATTCTGATAATTGTATTTTTAAAAAGTTTTTAGTTTTCCATTTACTTATCTGTATTGCGGTTGGACCAGACGATAAAGGTTTTTTTCAATATAACCTGTATATTTCTGATATAGAAACACAATCGAATTTCAACCTCAATTGATTTAAAAAATATAAATTCGGTAATTCATATTCAGAATGCTAAGAAAACAGATAGATTTAATTAAAAACATTTTTTATTTAAATCTTCTGCGTTTACTGTGTAAGACAGAGAACGAAATATGAAAAATTACGATAAAATCGCAAACAGAAAGCTTTTTGCTTTCAAATCTACTCCATAATTCGGCTTATTTACGTAATATTTTACCATAAACCGCGTCTAATTCCGTAGTGCGTGCTATCGACAATGCGATATTCCGCAAAACTATGATTTCTTAGGTGTTTTTAATGAATGTAAGACCAGTTAATTTTATATGAATATGAAGAAATCAATTTTTTTTCTCCTAAGATCTTAACTTATCATTTTGTATATGTTGAATTGGGGAAAATACGAAAATATGCAAAAAAATCAAATACAAATATGTATGCATATACTATTTTTAGACGCTGTACAGTTCGCGAACTATTATCGCTACGCTTTACAAATGTTTTGGAAATTTTCCCCAAACATTCCGATCTAAAAATCCAAAGTTCATACATATGTAAGTATACGATAGGAACTGATTGTTTGAAAAATATTTGATGAATTGCAAACTTTTCTTAGAATACATTTTAATTAAGCCCACATTAAATTATTCAATTGGATAATGCAATCTAGAAGCTAAATATAAATGTGTGGAAAGTAGGTATTTGCAATACTTTTATTCAAAATACAAATGCATTTTAAATTTTTATTCCAAATACAAAATAGTTATTAATAAAAGTTTGATTTTTACAATGGAAATGATATTTTTTAAGTTTTTTTACTCTATAATTTTTCTGTTTTTTAATCAATATTGAATCATACAATTTTCCTGATGTTCTCATATTTTTAAGAATTTTTGGCATTTTAGATATTTTTTCAAGATTTTTGGCTGCCGATTGCCAATTATATGATTTTTTTTAAATAAATTTTGGGAATCATTTCCAATATTGCAGGTGCAATTTTTAGAATATGCGCTATTTTCGCGGGGTTTTCAATTTTTTAGTTTCTTTGCTAATTACATTTTGGTGCTTGATATCGAATTAAATTCTTACATCAATTTTTGTTTTTATTTTATAGAAAAGGCAATTAATTGAAGTGCTTTTAAAGATTAACTCACGCTACGCGTTACAAATGTTTTGGAAATTTTCCCCAAACATTCCGATCTAAAAATCCAAAGTTCATACATATGTAAGTATACGATAGGAACTGATTGTTTGAAAAATATTTGATGAATTGCGAACTATTGTTAAAATACATTTTAATTAAGCCCACATTAAATTATTCAATTGGATAATGCAATCTAGAAGCTAAATATAAATGTGTGGAAAGTAGGTATTTGCAATACTTTTATTCAAAATACAAATGCATTTTAAATTTTTATTCCAAATACAAAATAGTTATTAATAAAAGTTTGATTTTTACAATGGAAATGATATTTTTTAAGTTTTTTTACTCCATAATTTTTCTGTTTTTTAATCAATATTGAATCATACAATTTTCCTGATGTTCTCATATTTTTAAGAATTTTTGGCATTTTAGATATTTTTTCAAGATTTTTGGCTGCCGATTGCCAATTATATGATTTTTTTAAAATAAATTTTGGGAATAATTTCCAATATTGCAGGTGCAATTTTTAGAATATGCGCTATTTTCGCTGGGTTTTCAATTTTTTAGTTTCTTTGCTAATTACATTTTGGAGCTTGATATCAAATTAAATTCTTACATCAATTTTTGTTTTTATTTTATAGAAAAGGCAATTAATTGAAGTGCTTTTAAAGATTAACTCACGCTAGGCGTTACAAATGTTTTGGAAATTTTCCCCAAACATTCCGATCTAAAAATCCAAAGTTCATACATATGTAAGTATACGAAAGGAACTGATTGTTTGAAAAATATTTGATGAATTGCGAACTATTGTTAAAATACATTTTAATTAAGCCCACATTAAATTATTCAATTGGATAATGCAATCTAGAAGCTAAATATAAATTTGTGGAAAGTAGGTATTTGCAATACTTTTATTCAAAATACAAATGCATTTTAAATTTTTATTCCAAATACAAAATAGTTATTAATAAAAGTTTGATTTTTACAATGGAAATGATATTTTTTAAGTTTTTTTACTCTATAATTTTTCTGTTTTTTAATCAATATTGAATCATACAATTTTCCTGATGTTCTCATATTTTTAAGAATTTTTGGCATTTTAGATATTTTTTCAAGATTTTTGGCTGCCGATTGCCAATTATATGATTTTTTTTAAATAAATTTTGGGAATAATTTCCAATATTGCAGTTGCATTTTTTAGAATAAGCGCTATTTTCGCGGGGTTTTCAATTTTTTAGTTTCTTTGCTAATTACATTTTGGAGCTTGATATCAAATTAAATTCTTACATCAAACTTTGTTTTTATTTTATAGAAAAGGCAATTAATTGAAGTGCTTTTGAAGATTAACTCACTGATGTTACAGAATGAAAAAAACATTTCTTATGGGAATTTACATTGAAAGCAACAGTCTAATAGTAAGCTGTGCATACAAAATCCAAAAATTAGTAAAAAGCTGAAAGTTTTAATAAAAAAATATTTCGGAACAGGTATCAAATTCTACCCGGGAAGATATTTTTCTGCATTGTAATGTGTTACTAAGTATCCAAACAACATTTCAATTGTCAAGAGATTTTTTTATAACATTGTACAAATACAATAATAATACCGGGTTCTGATATACTGAAGGTGCGCTCTGCAACTGAATATATTAAATAATTAAAATTATTATTCTGTGCACACAAGTATAAAACAGTATATAAGCATCAATTTTGCCTTTCTTCTGAATTTACAAATAGTAAAAAAATGAAATATTAATACATTTTTAAAACAAAACTAAAATCAATTTCATTGATTTTGTATATTTACTCGTACATAGTGTCTTGACGATCCATTACAATTCTTTAATATAAATAATATAAAAAAATAATTATGGTTATTTATATACGAAAAGAAAAAATATAAAAAAAACTGTAATATGCATGCATAATATTATACTAATAAACGTACAAAAAAAAGTTCAAAGAAACAAACCAAAAAAAAAAAAAAAACAAATAATCTTTGCTTTTCAACTGCACATGTATACACACAATGTGTACATGTGCCCATGAACGCATTTCACTATTGATGTATGTGTCACAAATTAGGGCCAATTTACAACAACCACACCGATTTCCATCAAGAATTTGAAGTTTTATGGCCTTATTCACAAACGATTAATAATGTTATTGTAGGATTAATGTTGGATTTTTATATGGGAAAACCGGTTTTATTGTACACATTAACTTTATTAAGCGTTTGTGAATAAGGCCATTAGTATTTTATAATAAATAAGATATATTATGTACTTAAATACGTAAACTACTATGAAAAATACAACTGCTCTGAAGAAGAAGCGTTTGTGACTACCAACCAGTGGGTTGTTGGTATGAATCCCAACGGAAGTTTTTCAATAAATTTTTAAAAGTAAAATTATTTTGAATACCATTTTTTTGCCCATATTTTAGTCGTTAATGGACCGACTTCAATTATTTTCAGTCTAAACCTTCGTAGTTCTCCATGCAAGAGATCTGCTTCATAAAGTTGACCGTGGGGCAGTTGGGGCCATAAAAAACAACAGAATAGGAAATTTAACAAAAAAGTCTTTTGGCTATATCTTGTTAATTATTGGACCGAGTTTTGTTATTTTCAAATCGAACAAATTTATGAAAAATTCCAAGAGAATGGTATAAAATTTATGTCTCTATGTTGTGTGAGGCCTTAATTCTACTAACACCAAAATATAGCAGACGGGCAGACGGACATCACTCATCCGACTTCTCTATCTATAAGGATCCAGAATATATATACTTTATGGGGTCTTAAATGAATAATGAAGAAATTACATACGGAATGATAAACCTATATATCCCCTTTCAAAATTTTTTGGTGAAGGGTATAAAAATGATTTGCTTTGCGTTTGTTTGAGGTGTGCTAGGTGGACAGACGGGTAGGTGTATGTGAGCGGTTATACAGGGACAGGAACATAAAAATGGGTAGCCAACCTGTCTGATGGTCGGCATCGCCGATCTAGGTGGGGAATATTTGACCCCTGGTGGCTTAACACCCCAATGTCCTCTACACTGAATAATTATATATGTATGTACATATACGCTGTGGTTTCACTTTGGCATGTGTGTGTGTGTTATATG
Organism: Gymnocheta viridis; assembly: GCA_956483585.1. Lineage (NCBI taxonomy): Eukaryota > Metazoa > Arthropoda > Insecta > Diptera > Tachinidae > Gymnocheta > Gymnocheta viridis. Next base: position 33,139,583 of record OY101443.1, read on the forward strand.
TTATGCGTCGGAAAAGCGGGTTGAGAACCATTCGGACATCTTACTTCTTGTAATTAAATAAAAAGTAAAGTTTATTTTCCACTGCAAGCCGCGCGTAGCATATATGGCGCTCAACGTGGGGCATTGCTTAATGCATATTTTATTAAAGGTTTTCAATTAGGATGTCGTGATGATAGGGTTGTCGCTGAGTTGGTACTATTATTTATTTAAATTTGTAGCCACTCTTGCAGTGGAATGTCCAGAAAACAAACAAACACGTTTTTAGGTTTTTAGTTTTATTAATGATAAAAAAATGAGACACATACAAGTGTATGTTTAATTTTAATAAAATTAAAGTTGGCATTCATTATTCAATAAGAACACTATCATAAAAACATTCTTTGTTACTAATAGTCTTACTTCTATTACTTATAATTTTTGTTATTATTTAAATTTAATAATTCATTATTTTGAAATGAATTCAAGTTTATCAAGTTTTAAGGTTTGTTTTTTTCAATTTTTTTTATAAATGTTTGTAAAATATTATGATATGAAATTGTTTACTATGTTTTCAAATTTTTGACAACACAAAGGTTTTGTAAACATGTCAGCTAAATTTTGATTTGAACATACATATTCTATATTAATTTTGTTACTGTTAACCAAATCTTTAATAAAATGAAATTTTATATCTACATATGTATGTATGTGTTATATCTGATTTTATACATTCCCTACGTGGATGCGGGTTTTTCCAACTAAATCATATAACAAATGCATGTGGTAATCTTTTGGATCTTGCTTTCGTTAATTATCCTATGGAATTTTGTCTTCGTAATACATAGCCTGTGACTCATCCTGTGGACATTCACCATCCTCCTTTTGAAATTGATTTATCATTGTCGGATAGTATTATTAAAAAACAAGATTTGAAGCCCTTTCAATCCTACTGTTTTAAACGCACTAACTATACTGAACTTAACTATTTATTATCCAATTTTAATTGGGATACTGTGCTTGCTGATGATAACTTTGATAATATTGTATCGAGCTTTTATAATATTTTGCATAATTTCATTAGTATTACGGTTCCTAAAATTAAAGTCTACAGTAATAATGGGCCACCTTGGAATAATCAACACTTACGAAATGCTAAAAATAAGAAAAATAAATTTTTTTGTTAAATATAAGAGAACTGGTGCACCTGTCGATTTTCGTAAATATGCTATAGCAAGATCTGAATACAACATTGCTAATAATCTTGCATACAAAAACTATATAAATCGCATTAAAAGCAATATAAAAACAAATCCTAAATCTTTTTATACTTTTGTAAATTCCAAGCGTCGCTCTTCAGGTTATCCAAAGCATTTGAAGTATGGCTCCTTGACTGCTGATGATGATGTTTCAATAAGTAATATATTTGTTGACTTCTTTTCACCAACTTATTCTACTAAGTCTTATGATACCACAACAACTTATCCTTATGCTACAACTAATTCTTGTGGGATTTACTTTCCGCTTTTAAATATTGAAAATGTACTTTCGAACTTGAAGTAGCTGAAAAACTCGTTTAGCCCAGGTCCTGATGGTATTCCAAGCTGTATCCTTCGAAACTGTGCAGCATCACTGTCTACGCCTCTTACTGCATTACATAACAAATCTATTGAATCGTGTTATCTGCCATCAGTGTGGAAAAAATCGTATATAATTCCTTTATTCAAAAACGGTAGTAAAAATGATGTATCTAATTACAGAGGTATCGCTAAAATTAATGCAATCCCAAAACTCCTTGAAAAAATTCTTACTGATTACCTATATCATCAAATTTCTTCCTTTCTATCACCATGTCAACATGGTTTTCGTAAGTCTCGCTCAACTACAACTAATATTTTGGAACTTACCATTATTGTCAATGAAGGTTTTTCAAATAAAATGCAAACTGATGTGATATACACAGATTTTAGTAAGGCGTTCGATAAAGTTAACCACAATCTTTTATTGCACAAATTATCACTTATGGGCTTTAGTCACTCTGCTTTAAATTGGTTAAGCTCTTATCTATCACAAAGAACTCAACAGGTCAAATTTGGGAATGTTACATCAAAAATCATTCAAGTACATTCTGGTGTCCCTCAAGGCAGTCAACTGGGTCCAATTTTGTTCACTTTATTCATCAATGATCTTCCTACTGTTGTTTTGCATTCTAAAGTACTGATGTACGCCGATGATGTTAAAATTTTTAACTCTTTTAACGATATTAATGGACATACTTTATTAAGTGCCGACTTTCGGAACTTTCATCAATGGTGCAGAATTAATTTATTGGAGTTAAATATCTTGAAATGTAAGCACATGTCATTTTTCAGACACAATCCGATCAAGACTTCCTATTATATTGATACTGCTATTTTAAATAAAGTTCTAACCATATGGGATCTTGGCATACTATTGGATCATAGGCTCAACTTTCGTGATCATATTTCTATAATGGTAAATAAAGCCTATGGGGACCTTGGATTCATGAAACGCTGGTCAAAGGGATTTCTAGATCCCTATATTACAAAACTTTTATATACTTCTCTTGTTCGACCAATTATTGAGTATGGATTAATTGTTTGGCATCCTTGTTATTCTATTCATATTAATAGTATTAAATCGGTACAAAAACAATTTTTAATTTTCTGTCTCCGTGGTCTTGGTTGGAATTCTTATGTCTTGCCGCCGTATCATAGCAGACTTGCTCTGATAAAATTGCCTACTCTAAAAAGTCGACGATTGATGTTGAGTGCTTTATTTGTTCTGGGTCTGGTTCGTGGTGATGTTGATTCAGAGTTCCTACTTAGTCAACTAAACTTCAATGTTCCTGTAAGACCTACCCGCAATTTTGAACTCTTGGCATTAAAATACTACTGTTCTGTATATGCTAATAATGATTCTTTTCGCCGCGCATGTGTTAAATTCAATAAATGCTACCATATTATGGACTTAGCTGAGAGTAATGATGTACTGAAGAGAAAAATTACTTTATATCTAAATTGTTGAACCAATTATTTTTATATATAGTTCTATATTTGTTAGTCATCAGTAAGGGTGTAAAAATCTATTGACATAATAATAAATAAATAAATAAAAACACAGGTTAAGTACCAACAGGCAGCAAAGGCAAGTCAGCCACAGCCACCCGCGATTTAAATCCGGCCGTCACGTCGGGAAGAGGACGCGGCAGTACGACAATATCCCGTAGAACGAGCAGTGTTGTCAGTTCGCAATCAAGCACAAGCATTAGGGCTATAAGAACTTCACCCGCTTCACTCTCTTCTGATTCCTACGATAGGGGAACTGAAGAACCTACGATTAATAGGGAAACTTTGATAGGCAGGGTGTTGAGATGTTATTAATGAAAGCCAGTTGATTTCGGAACAATGTATTGAATGTAATAGTTTATTTAAGTAATGTATAAACGGAAGAGAAAGGTAATATAAAAGTACAAGTAATAGTTGCATACAAGTGCATTAGATTAGTAGTGAATAAGATGCCAGATTTTCTATTCACCAACACTTCCACTAAAAGCTGGCTATTTAGGATTCGTTAGACCTACCAAGTTGGCACATCCTAAATGTTTTTCCTTCGTTACTGGTTTTGTGAGCAAATCAGCGGCCATGTCTTCAGTACTTTGGTATTCCAACTTTATGTAACCATCATTTACCTTTTCGCGTATAAAGTGATGACGCACATCTATGTGTTTAGATCGACCATGATATGCGTCAGTTGTTGCCAAATTTAAAGCACTTTTGTTGTCGCAGTAAAGTGTGATTTTACTCTTGGAGTTTTTCCACAAATCATTTTTGAGTTGACGTAACCATTCTGCCTCTTGGACAGCTGTGGACATTGCCATATATTTGGCCTCTGTTGTTGAAAGAGCAACAGTTGCTTGTCTCTTGCTACACCAACTTATGGCACCTTCTCGTACAAAAATATAAGCTGAGCAGGAGCGCCTATCTGTTACATCGCTAGCATAGTCAGCATCACAAAAACCCTTTATTCTAAAATCTTCACTTTTCATATACGTGATTTTCACATTGATCGTGCCTTTAAGGTATCTAAAAATACGTTTTACAGCTGTCCAGTGTGAATTATCAAAATTATTGTTGAACTTGCTTAAGTGATTCACAGCATACGCAATATCTGGGCGAGTTCCCTGTACCAGATAGAGTAAGCTGCCTATAGCTTCCTGATATGGTATGTTGTTAAATTTATCTGAGCTGGATTTTGGATTTGTTAGTTTTGTGTTGCTATCAAAGGGTGTAGAAACTGGATTGCAATCAGTCATATTGAATCGTTTCAAAATATCTGACGTATATACCGATTGATCAATATGTATTTCGTGTTTTTGACGATTTCTTGTAATTCGAAGTCCAATACAGCTTCTAGCTTCTCCTAAATCGTTCATTAAAAACGTATTCTGCAGTCCAGCTTTTACTTTCATCTTTAATGCAGTGTTGTTTGAAAAAATTAAGTCGTCGACATATACGGTGATGAAAAACATTCTGGATCCACATATGTTGAAATATACGCATGGATCAAGATTTGATGGCTGTAGTCCCATTCCTTTCAGGGATTGATCCAATTTCTTGTTCCACTGTCGACTAGCCTGTTTCAGCCCGTATAGAGCTTTGTTAAGGTTGCAAACTTTACCATTTGGGTTGCCACCGACGCCTTCCGGAGGTTCCATAAAAATTTCCTCATTTAAATCACCCTGCAAAAATGCATGTAACTGCATCCATCTGTTCGATATCAAGGTCAAACTGAGCCGCAATCGATATCAAATATCGGATTGATGTATATCGCAAAACAGGGGAGTACGTTTCCTGGTAATCAATTCCAGGTTTCTGGGAGCAACCTTTTATCACTAAACGAGCCTTGCGTCGTTCTACTTCTCCACTTTCGTTACGTTTAGTTTTAAATACCCATTTACATTTTATGGGTTTCACTCCAGTGGGCAAATTTACTAACGTCCAAGTGTTATTTTTTTTAAAGATTTATACTCATCATCCATTGGTTGCTTCCACTGAGCAGCGTCTTTAGTGTTCATGGCATCATTTACAGAAAGAGGATCTCCAGACACATTTGCCTCCACTGCATACAAATGGTAGTCCGGCATGTTTATCGGTTTTGATGTACGTTCTGAACGCCGGATATTGTCAACTCCTTCTGCATTTACCAATGTGTTGTCACCTTGCGTTGTAGTAGTTTCATCTGGTTCATAGTATTCATTGGAGCCATCACTTTCATGTTCAGATCAAGACTCGTCTTCATCATCCTGAGCGCCCTCATTGACGTGATCAATAATGGCCTCCACTTTTGTTGAACCCTCTACTTCATCATCAATCAAATGAAATACACTGTCATTAACAGGTTCTTTTGTTGTTTGTTTGAAATCATTTTCAAAAAATGCTACATCCCGGCTCTTTACTACACGCTAGCCATCTGGGTTTAATAGACGATAACCTTTGGTATCTTCACAATACCCAACAAAAACCAGGTCTTGCGACTTAGGGTCCCACTTTTTTCTCTTTTCTTTGGAGACATATGAAATTGCCCGGCAGCCAAACACTCGTAAATGAGATAAATTAGGTTTAACACCGGACCAGACTTCCTGTGGTGTACGGTTTTGAATTGCAGAGCAAACGGATCTGTTGATGACATAAGCGGCATTTGCAACGGCCTCAGCCCAAAATTTCTTTGGTAAACCAGCATGTATCAGCATGCATCGTGCGATTTACAGAATTAAACAACTTCAGTTGTTTGTGCTTATTTTAAAACTGAAACTTTATTTCAAAAATTTTCAAACTTAAAGATATGAATTGTCGCTATTCTTCAATTCAGTCTAACTTAGAGCTAAAATTAAAATTAAGAGTCAGCAGTCTGGCAGTCATGAGATTGTGGTTGTACACAAAAACAAAACTATCAGATTACAGTGAAGTACAAAATATGTTTATATGTTTTATGTACATATGTATATATGTAAATTCAAATGTATATATATATATATATGTACATAAGCAGTAGTTATATGTAACTCCTCTACCCTTTGTTAAAAAATTCTCCTGAATTTAATTGCTTATTCTTCTATTTCATATTTTTTTTCAATTTCTTTTATTTTAGGAGAGGGTTCATTTATATTAATTTTTACTTGATTTTTCTTTCGAAAATAAATTAGTACAATAATTATAATAATAATTGTGATTATCATTGAAAAACTTATTCCATAGCTTATATTTTTATGTAACTTCAATTCTTTTATTTCTTTTATATTTTGATAATTGTTTTCATATGGTATATTCTGAAACGATATATTGAAATCTTCTGTAAAGGCATTTATATTAGTTTCATAGTTAAATTTGTCAAATGTCATTTCATTTTTGTTAAGATATACATAATTATCAATTTGGATTTCACAATTATAATAGGATATTAAATAATTTCCATTTAAAATAAATTCCCTATCGTCACAATTTTGAATCAATTTTTTGCTTATGGCATTTTTTATTATTATTGTTTCGTCATCGACATTTATTATTTGAAATTTTTTGTTTTGCCTTAACTTGCAGTTTCCTATGAGTATACAGTTTGAACTTATGTCCATGTATTTTAATGGGGTATTTTCTCTGAATTTGTATGTTGTGTTATCAACATTTACAAAATATTCTATATTATCATCTATTTCATAAAAGTTTGAATTTGGCATTGGGAATATTGCCTTTAAATCAGTTGTATAAGAATCTAAAGGTATTTTTAGGGCAATCACTAATAAATCGTCTTTGTAGTACATAACGTCTAGTTTTATAAGTTGAAGTTTGTAAAAGTCAATGTTGTAAGTCATGATTTCGTCAGATGTAAGTATATTTGGGTGAAGTATGTGGTTCTTAGCTGAAGCAATGCTGTTCTGTATTTGATTAACTTTATCTTCAATGTAATTTAGTTTAAGCATAATGTCTGCATATAGTACTTGAACTGCTATATGATTATTTTTCGTTTTTAAATCTTCGAAGGCAGTATTGATTGTATTGCGATCTGATTGCATAGTAGACTGAAGCAAATTGATACTTTTCTGAAAGTGGTCATTTATTATGATTTGTTTGTTGAGGTTTTCTATAGCATAGTGATTATTTTCGGATACCAAATTTAAATGGGTTAAAATGTCATTTCTATCTTCGTCATCCATAGTACCAAACAAAAATTTCTGTGCTGAACCAATAATATTTAGTAATCCTCTCTTTTTCCTGTGAGTGGAGGTTCGGGGGCTAATTGATTTAATTTTAGTTTTTAGTCTTTGTATTTGACTTTCGATAAGACCATTTGGGGGTATATGTAAATTTGTTATTTTTAATTCTATATCTTCTATTATTTTATAATATTGATTAGTGTCTATTAAGTGAAGTACAGTTAGGGTTTGATTAATTATTTCCACTGGTCTAATTCTAATTATCTCAAATCCTTTGTTCTGATGAAGTGTGTTCACTTGAAGTGTACCTTTAGTCGTTGGGATGATTGTCAGGGCAATTATTATCCATATGAATTTCTGAAAATTTAAAAGGACGTTTGATATTAGTAGGATGTATATTATCTAGTGTTTGTTTTCTATACTTTGGTACTTCCTTATGTCTTAAGCTTCTATAGTTTTTTATATAGCCCTCTCTTCTGTTTTCGATATATTCTTCTCTTTTTTTGTTTTCTTTTTCTAATACTCTTTTTTTGTTTGCATCAATTCTTTCTTTTATTATATTGTGATCTATTTTATGTTGTTCCACTTCAAAGGGAGTACATTTAATTGATGAGTGGTAAGTATTATTATAAAATTTAATTGCTTTTGCCATTTGTGATATAATTGGTATATTGTCTTCTAGGTTTAATACTCTAATTTTTTCGGTTATGGTATTATTAAGTCGTTCTATGTCCGAATTTCCTGTGTGGCTATTTGGTTTTGTTGCATGATATAATATATTGTTATCATCTAGGAATTTTCGAACATTGACTGTGTTGAACTCGTTGTCGAATACGAGTTTTTTTACATTGCCTTTAATAGCTAGAAATTCGCGTAGTTTTTGAATTATGGTTTGATTGTTTCTGTCAGGAAGGTGGAAATGAATTGCGAACTTTGAAAATTTATCTATGAAAATAATGAACGATTGTTTAGTGTTTACGTATGTATCGACATGTACTATTTCATTAGTGGTGGAGGGACTTTCGGTAAGGTGCAATTTCGGTTTTATTGGGTTTCTATCATATTTCGCGGATGTGCAATAATCGCAGTTATTTATTACTTCATGAATTGTTAATTTTAACTTGGGGTTATATATTTTGTGTCTTATTCCTTCGTATGTTGGGTTGATTCCGGAGTGACCTGTTTCATTTTTATGATACAACGATATTTGTTTTTTCAGTTCATCAATATCTTCAATATCTTTAGCAAAATATGAACATTTAAAGAATTTTACATCGTTTCTATTCTGGTATAAATTTTCTATAACTTTTTGAAATTGATAATATTTTCTTTCATTGACATTTGAAAACACTGCAACCTGTCCCTTAAGTGGAAATTGTTTGAGATAATTACCTATTTCCGGGGAATTTAGGTCATCGTTATCTAGAAAGATTCTGATTTTGTCAAATATACACATGGAGTCCATAGTTTTTCTTTCAGTTATTACTATTTGAAATTTAAAGCGATTAATAACTGTGGTTAAAATTTTGAAATTGTCGTTTACATTTTCCTCTTGAGAATGCATTGTTTCCACTTCTAAAGATGATGTGGATCTATTTTCTATTAAATTTTCACCTACATTTATATTTTCTGCTGAATCTCTCTCTTCGATACGACTAAGAAAATCTGCAATATGATTTTCTTTTCCCTTAATGTATTCAATTTTGGCATTATAGTCCATAAGAAGGACAAGCCATCTTTGTAATCTGGGGTTAATATTTTTGCCATTATTTTTGGCTTGTAGCCACTTAAGTGGTTGATGATCTGTACTGAGATCAAATTCTACCCCGTATAAATAAGGTCTAAAATACTGAGTGCCCCAGACTATAGCTAAGAGCTCTTTTTCGATGGTTGAGTAATTTTTTTCGTGGTCGTTCAGTGTTCTGGATGCATAACAGACTGGATGGCCATCTTGTGTTAAAACAGCCCCCAGTGCATAATTGCTAGCATCGGTTATTAATTTAAATTTTTTATTGAAATTTGGGTACCTTAATATGGGAGGGTTTATAAGAATGTCTTTTAATTTTTGAAAAGCTACAATGAAATTTGGATCATTAACGTTGACTTTTTCATTTTTCTTTAAAAATTTTGTCATAGGGAATGCAATTTTGGCATAATCCTTTATAAATTTTCGATAAAATCCCGTCATCCCTAGGAAAGACTTAATTTTCTTTTGAGTATTTGGAATTTGCAAATTTTGGATGATTTTAACTTTTTTTGGATTAGGTTTTACACCTTGAGGGGTTAGAATATGACCTAAAAACTCAGTTTGGCGTTGTAGAAAACTACATTTATCAATTTGGATTTTTAATTTAGTTTCTCGGAGCCGATTGAAAATTTTTTTCAAGTTATGTAAATGCTCATCTAAAGATGTGCTAAATATTAGTATATCGTCTAAATATACGACGCAAATTTTATTTATATAGTCTTTCAACACGGAGTTCATCAGCCTTTGAAAGGTCGATGGTGCATTTTTCAACCCAAACGGCATTCTTATGAATTCATAGTGACCGAATGGAGTAGAAAAGGCGGTTTTCTCCCTATCCTCCGGTTTTACCAAGATTTGGTGGAAGCCTTTTGCGAGGTCGAGGGTTGAAAAATACTGTGCTCTACCCAATTTATCGAGTATAGCTTCCATGTGCGGAATAGGGAATTTGTCTGTTTTTGTAAACTCGTTGAGTTTTCTATAATCCACAACGAGTCTCCACTTTTTGATGCCAGAATTGTCGATTTTTTTTGGAACTATCCATAGAGGACTGTTGTAAGGAGAACTACTTTCCTGAATGATATTTTGAGAGAGCATCTCCTGTATTTGATTTTGGATTTCCTTTTCGTGAATTTGGGGGTATCTATATATTTTTGAATAAAGAGGTGTATTAAGAGTTGTTGGGATTACATGTTGTACCTCTTCTGTACAAGTCAAAACATCGCCATCTTTATAGAATAAGTCGTTGTATTCGTTTATTAATTTTGTTATTTTTAAGTATTCTTCGTTATTTAAATTACTTAAATTTAATTCGTTGATATTTTGAAACTTAGTATCGTTAATAGTTTGGATACTGTTTATATGATATGGAGATTCTTCATCAAATAGAATTTTCTTTCCGAATATGTCAATATATTTTTTTTCTAAATCTATTTTGGCTTTCAATGGAATAAGAAAATTTTGGCCAATAATGGCATCATATTTTCTGCCTGTAAAGTTAATTATTTTCCACGAAAGTGTACCAGGAATATTAAACTCTTTAGGCATTGTAGTGATTATGCCTTTTAATGTTGAGTTGATTCCATTTAATGTTCGGAACATGAAAGGCTTATTTAGTTGTGTTTCAAGAAATTCATTTGGGAACAGATTTGGTTTTATAATACTAGTTTCTGCGCCGGTATCAATTAAGCAAATAACTCTTTTATTACCTATTGTGACCGTTATTAGGGGTAGCAGTCGTTTTGTGGGCTTGAAAGAAAATTTACTTCATTTTCTGCATTGTCTTCTAAATTTCCTATATCCATAGGTATGGGACTATTTCTATGTTGTTGAGACTGAGGGTTACTGGCATATTTGTTGGTTTGAAAATTACTTGAAGATTTCTTATTAAAATGTTGTTTATTATTAAAGTTCCTACCAGTTTCTTTCTTTTCGTTATGGCTGTTTGTGTTGTTTTGTGCATTAGTTATTTTTTTTGATTTAAAATCTATAGCCCTTTTATCATATAATAATTTTAATTGAGAAAATCGTTTATAAAGTGAGTCCAGTGTTGGTTTTTCGTCTATAATGCAAGATCTAAATTGTCCGTCTATTTTATCTATTAATATTTCCGTTAAGTCTCTGTCAATATTTTGAGGAGAGTATAGTTCAGGTTTTGATTCGTCGTACAGATAAGTGTCATTAAGTTTATACTTAGATTCTATAAATACTTTAAATAATTCATTTAAATTACTTATCTTTATACTTCTACAATAATTAATTACCGAAGAGTAAGATGTTTTTGGTCCTAAATCCTTTATTAGTTGAGTTTTGATGTCTTCCCAGCTGGCGTCGTCTGCTAGAAGGTTAATTGAATCTGCCACTTTTCCAAAGAATTTTTGGTTTTTTATAATTTTTATTCCAAACCTTTGAAGTTCATAGTTATTGCCACATAATGCAATCAGATTTTCGACGGTTTTTATAAAAGATGATAGGTTGTTTTTTGGACCAAATGGTTTTATTTGGTTAAATTGATTTATTATTTGATTGGTATCCAAGCCAAATGTTGTGTTGTGTTGTGACTGTGACTGTGACTGATATTGTTGTCGATGCTGTTGTAAAATAGCTTCAGCTTGTTGGATTCTCATGTCATACTCTGTTTTCTGTTGTTGCATAATTTGCATGTGAGTTTCTATTTGGTTTTGGAGGGCAGCATTTTGTTGTTGCTGCTCTTTTATTGTGGTATCCTGTTTTAGGATGAGACATTCTAATTGTTCGATTCTTTGTTGTATCACTTCAGGATTCATTTTAAATTTTTTTTTTTCTTTTAATTATTATTTGTTAACTGGGAAATATATTTTCACTTAATTATAATTTTTACTTTTAAGTAAAAGAGTTTATTCAGTTTTGCTTATAAGTTTTTATGTTCTTTGGAACACTTTTTATATTTATGGTTCGATTTAATTTTATCTTTAGATAAAATCACCGCGACTGCGCCATTTACAGAATTAAACAACTTCAGTTGTTTGTGCTTATTTTAAAACTGAAACTTTATTTCAAAAATTTTCAAACTTAAAGATATGAATTGTCGCTATTCTTCAATTCAGTCTAACTTAGAGCTAAAATTAAAATTAAGAGTCAGCAGTCTGGCAGTCATGAGATTGTGGTTGTACACAAAAACAAAACTATCAGATTACAGTGAAGTACAAAATATGTTTATATGTTTTATGTACATATGTATATATGTAAATTCAAATGTATATATATATATATATGTACATAAGCAGTAGTTATATGTAACTTGCGCGTTCAACAATAGAACGATCCATGCGCTCAGCGGAGCCGTTCTGTTGTGGGCTGTACGGCACTGAGGTCTGATGTTGTATACCACCTTCAGTCAGTACCTTCGATAGCCGTTGGTTGCAATATTCCGTGCCGTTGTCAGTACGCAAGCATTTTATTTTTCTACCAGTTTCATTTTCAACTCTGGCCTTGAATTGCTGAAATAATGCTGGTACATCCGTTTTGCTCTGTAAAACATAAATAAAAACTTTACGCGAAAAATCATCAATAAATAATAGAAAATACTTAGCTCCACCGATTGATGGTTCCTCCATAGGACCACAAAGATCCGAGTGTACCAGCTGAAGTAAATCTGTAGTGTGGGTTTCTGAAGTTCTAAAGGGTTTTCTTGCCATCTTACCTTTGATGCATGAAACGCAGCTGTCATTAGATTTCAATTGAAATTTAATTCCATGCACTAAATTTCTTGTTTTTATCAAATCAGTATAATTGAGATGGCCCATACGAACGTGCCACAATTGCATATCATTTTGTACTGCCACCAAACATGATTGATCACTTTTACGATCTAACTTAAACATGTTGTCTTGAAGATATGCAGTTGCAAGGGTTTTTCCATTTGAGGTTATCTTACACTTATTACCTTCAAATTGAACAGAATGGCCTTTTTGAGTTATCTGACTAACTGACAAAAGATTCACAGTCAAGTCCGGAATATACAGCACGTTGTGTATTATGATATCACTTGATTTACCATCACCATTTTCAACACTAATTGTCAGATTACCCACTCCTACAACTTTTAACTTTTCTTTGTTTGCAACAAAAATCTCCTTCACGTGGGATTTCTTTATCTCGTGAAACCAAACTTTACGCATAGACATGTGCATGCTAGCACCGGAGTCTATAAACCAATCCTTTTCGTTTAACACACCCGCCACAAATACTGTGCAAAAACCAACCTCATTTCTTTTAATATCTTTGTTTGTGTTTACGCGGCAATCAGCTGCTTTGTGGCCGTATTGATTGCAATTAAAGCAACGAAATCCTTTTTTATTAACATGCTTCTTCTTCATTCTAGAAAATAGTGCATTACCTTCAGATGGTTTTTTAATGTCTTGCAACAGCTTAGTTTTGATGGAGTCACATGTGATTTTCACACCAGAACTTTCTATGCCCATTATCATCGGTGAATATTCTTCAGGAAGTCCAGCTAATAGGAGCATCCCAATCCACTCGTCACTTACCGGCATATCTATTTCTTTGAGTTTATGTGCGGTGGTCACAATTTGACTCACATACTCCTCTATATTTTCTGATGTGGAAAAACGTATTGTGATTAACTGCCGCAACAGTCCCACTCTACGTGTTAGTCCGGAGTCTTGAAAAGCCGCCTTTAACTTGTTCCAAAAATCTTTGGATGTTGTAGTGTCTTCAATGTGGACATAGTTTACTTTATCAATTAACAAAATAATTTTTGTTTTGGCCTTTGTGTCCTGTTTTACATTCATACCATTAGCTGGATATATGTATACCTTGCACAGTTTCCCACAGTTCTTCATGTTGCAAGTAGTTTTTCATTGCAAACGCCCATGTTGTGTAATTGTCGCGACCAATCAACTTTTCCACATTAAAACTTGTTGCAATTGACGTCATTTCGACAAAATCTTTCCAAAATTACAAAAACGGTTCCTATACAATTGTTTTAATCAACCACTGGGCCCATAACCTGTTGAGATGTTATTAATGAAAGCCAGTTGATTTCGGAACAATGTATTGAATGTAATAGTTTATTTAAGTAATGTATAAACGGAAGAGAAAGGTAATATAAAAGTACAAGTAATAGTTGCATACAAGTGCATTAGATTAGTAGTGAATAAGATGCCAGATTTTCTATTCACCAACACAGGGAAATATTAAGAATATTGAAAGAAAATTTTACACTGGTCTTAGGTATTTTTAATTTGTTAAAAAATTTTGCACTAGTCTTAGTTAATTTTAAGTTGTTTGAAAAATTTCTAGATGTTTTAATTTGGTCGCGAAACTCTAATAGTATAATACATAATGTCCGTTTTGATGCCGTGCTGTACCAATTTCAACTCCTCTAACATTTTCTTTTTATTCACCATTTCAACTATGTACCTTTCTCTATTTCTATCTTTTTTTCTTTTCTTATTTCTTTTATGAATGACATTCTTTCATTCCCTTCCCTTTCTTTTCTCTAGGTTAGTACTAGGTTTACACCAGGGAACGGCGCGATCACACCGCAACCATAAATACACCGCATATGTACTCTATACTTTACACATTGCTATACTCTATACTTTCCATTGCTATAGCTATGGTAACTTCTCTTTCGGCTGTGAGATATACGTTACCCTTTGATATTTTTTGATAATTATTTCTGATATTGTCGTGTGCACGTTGCCGCTATCTACACAGAAAGTAGCAGGTGTAGACCAGAGAGCTGCACGATCAGTGGTTTTCGTGATTAAGTAGGTATACTCATCTTAAATGCGGTTGCGGTGTGATCGCCACTGCATTGCTTTTGCTCAAGTATTCACCATATCCGTACACACTTGAGTATTGCTACGTTTGAGCTTCTAGCATTCTCAATCATATGCGTTCGGGGTGACTGCTCTGCTTTACCTTTTTCACATATTCGGCAGTCGTACTCATACTTAACGTACAGATGAGTGCTTTATATGAAGTAAATACATCGTTGCCACTGTGTAATTATACAAAAGCTGTACTAATTAAATAAAAGTACAGAGCAAATAAAAGCGAAGCTCAAAAAACAGCGCAGCTAAGAAAATATCACTGCAAAAAAAAAACGCAGCCCTCATACTGCCACCGCATTGTTATTATTTTCGTTTACTAAAACTTAAAAAGTGTTTAAAACATGAAAAATTTATGATAAAATAAAATGGAATAAATCTAAATTTGAAAAAAACATCTATGTATTTGTATTTAACTTTTGTTTTCTGCAGAAATTGCAGTAAATGTAAAATATTAGCGACGCATACATTCATAGGGCATTTTTCGCGTCAGGTAACGAAATCACAGGGTAGACCAGAGATGTAACTTTGAGGTTATGGTTTGGAGCAAATCAGCTTTTTTCAGACGATTTTTTCGTGCGAGAGAGATAGCAATATCATTTAAGAATAAGGAAAATAAACAAAACAAAATTAAGCATTTTACAAGTAACTAAATCACAAGGGAGAAAAATATAACAAATTATAAAACTTTTTTTCAATTTAATATATAAAGTAATTAATATAAAACAGAGGAATTATTAATTTGTTCTCTTATTGAAATGCGTGCAGTGAGAAATGTGTCGTGCAAGTGCTACTGGTTGTTTAGTGTAATTAATATTAAAAGCCTAGATGAAATATTTTAATAGTGTGTGTGGGTGTGTTTTACATGCACGCGTTTGTTCAGCAAAAATGCTTATTGAAAGTTGCTGTAGAAATATGCAGAAGCCAAGAAAAATATGTGGCATGAACAATTTTAATTCTCCTGTAAATAAAATAATAATTTACCTGTTAATAAAACAAATTTTTTAAGAAATTAGAATTAAAAATTTCATGCGGCAGAAAATATGTAGATCAAAACAAAACCTAAAAAATCTTTGTTTAGTTTTTTTCGTGTGACTGCGACAGAGTCAGCAAAACAACAACAATTGCATGCCGTTCGTGTCACCTCTGGTCTTCTTTGTGATCGAAATGCTAAATAAAGCCCCGTCTCATTTTCAATGTTTATTTTATTAAACTCTCATAACACTTTCACATTGTTTTTCGGAATCGAAATTTGGGTTTTTGTAATGCTGCGAACTTGCATTTTTTCCTCTCAGTAGGAAAAATAACTACGTTGAAGAACAAATTTAATTTTTTAGAATGAATTCTTGTATACAAATATAAGCAGATAGCGCCTTAAGAAATGTTTTGTGAAAGATTTATTCGTAAATATAATTTTTATGTAATTTTGAATCTTTTTTTGTGTAAGATTTATCTTAAGTCTGGCATCACTGATTGTTTGTGGAGAAAACTTTCAAAAGCAAATACAAAAAAATAATAGCGTACGAAAAGACAAAATACTGAAAGTTTTGCTCATGCAGATTGCGATGTTTGCTGATACTGGTTTTTGTGCTCATTGTTTTTATGTACGCACACACCGCAAAGTAGCGCGCATATTATGATCGCATCAACTCTCTGTAAATAAACGGCGAGTCAAATCAATACCGCAAAATTTTTTTGCGTTGTTTAAAGTGCTCGGATGTGTAAAGTATAGAGTACATATGCGGTGTATTTATGGTTGCGGTGTGATCGCGCCGTTCCCTGGTGTAAACCTAGTACTAACCTAGAGAAAAGAGTTGCACTTTTTTGGGAAGGGAATGAAAGAATGTCATTCATAAAAGAAATAAGAAAAGAAAAAAAGATAGAAACAGAGAAAGGTACATAGTTGAAATGGTGAATAAAAAGAAAATGTTAGAGGAGTTGAAATTGGTACAGCACGGCATCAAAACGGACATTATGTATTATACTATTAGAGTTTCGCGAACAAATTAAAACATCTAGAAATTTTTCAAACAACTTAAAATTAACTAAGACTAGTGCAAAATTTTTTAACAAATTAAAAATACCTAAGACCAGTGTAAAATTTTCTTTCAATATTCTTAATATTTCCCTGTGTTGGTGAATAGAAAATCTGGCATCTTATTCACTACTAATCTAATGCACTTGTATGCAACTATTACTTGTACTTTTATATTACCTTTTTCTTCCGTTTATACATTACTTAAATAAACTATTACATTCAATACATTGTTCCGAAATCAACTAACTTTCATTAATAACATCTCAACAGGTTATGGGCCCAGTGGTTGATTGAAACAATTGTATAGGAACCGTTTTTGTAATTTTGGAAAGATTTTGTCGAAATGACGTCAATTGCAACAAGTTTTAATGTGGAAAAGTTGATTGGTCGCGACAATTACACAACATGGGCGTTTGCAATGAAAAACTACTTGCAACATGAAGAACTGTGGGAAACTGTGCAAGGTATACATATATCCAGCTAATGGTATGAATGTAAAACAGGACACAAAGGCCAAAACAAAAATTATTTTGTTAATTGATAAAGTAAACTATGTCCACATTGAAGACACTACAACATCCAAAGATTTTTGGAACAAGTTAAAGGCGGCTTTTCAAGACTCCGGACTAACACGTAGAGTGGGACTGTTGCGGCAGTTAATCACAATACGTTTTTCCACATCAGAAAATATAGAGGAGTATGTGAGTCAAATTGTGACCACCGCACATAAACTCAAAGAAATAGATATGCCGGTAAGTGACGAGTGGATTGGGATGCTCCTATTAGCTGGACTTCCTGAAGAATATTCACCGAAGATAATGGGCATAGAAAGTTCTGGTGTGAAAATCACATGTGACTCCATCAAAACTAAGCTGTTGCAAGACATTAAAAAACCATCTGAAGGTAATCACTATTTTCTAGAATGAAGAAGAAGCATGTTAATAAAAAAGGCTTTCGTTGCTTTAATTGCAATCAATACGGCCACAAAGCAGCTGATTGCCGCGTAAACACAAACAAAGATATTAAAAGAAATGAGGTTGGTTTTTGCACAGTATTTGTGGCGGGTGTGTTAAACGAAAAGGATTGGTTTATAGACTCCGGTGCTAGCATGCACATGTCTATGCGTAAAGATTGGTTTCACGAGATAAAGAAATCCCATGTGAAGGAGATTTTTGTTGCAAACAAAGAAAAGTTAAAAGTTGTAGGAGTGGGTAATCTGACAATTAGTGTTGAAAATGGTGATGGTAAATCAAGTGATATCATAATACACAACGTGCTGTATATTCCGGACTTGACTGTGAATCTTTTGTCAGTTAGTCAGATAACTCAAAAAGGCCATTCTGTTCAATTTGAAGGTAATAAGTGTAAGATAACCTCAAATGGAAAAACCCTTGCAACTGCATATCTTCAAGACAACATGTTTAAGTTAGATCGTAAAAGTGATCAATCATGTTTGGTGGCAGTACAAAATGATATGCAATTGTGGCACGTTCGTATGGGCCATCCCAATTATACTGATTTGATAAAAACAAGAAATTTAGTTAATGGAATTAAATTTCAATTGAAATCTAATGACAGCTGCGTTTCATGCATCAAAGGTAAGATGGCAAGAAAACCCTTTAGAACTTCAGAAACCCACACTACAGATTTACTTCAGCTGGTACACTCGGATCTTTGTGGTCCTATGGAGGAACCATCAATCGGTGGAGCTAAGTATTTTCTATTATTTATTGATGATTTTTCGCGTAAAGTTTTTATTTATGTTTTACAGAGCAAAACGGATGTACCAGCAGTATTTCAGCATTTCAAGGCCAGAGTTGAAAATGAAACTGGTAGAAAAATAAAATGCTTGCGTACTGACAACGGCACGGAATATTGCAACCAACGGCTATCGAAGGTACTGACTGAAGGTGGTATACAACATCAGACCTCAGTGCCGTACAGCCCACAACAGAACGGCTTCGCTGAGCGCATGAATCGTTCTATTGTTGAACGCGCACGATGCATGCTGATACATGCTGGTTTACCAAAGAAATTTTGGGCTGAGGCCGTTGCAAATGCCGCTTATGTCATCAACAGATCCGTTTGCTCTGCAATTCAAAACCGTACACCACAGGAAGTCTGGTCCGGTGTTAAACCTAATTTATCTCATTTACGAGTGTTTGGCTGCCGGGCAATTTCATATGTCTCCAAAGAAAAGAGAAAAAAGTGGGACCCTAAGTCGCAAGACCTGGTTTTTGTTGGGTATTGTGAAGATACCAAAGGTTATCGTCTATTAAACCCAGATGGCTAGCGTGTAGTAAAGAGCCGGGATGTAGCATTTTTTGAAAATGATTTCAAACAAACAACAAAAGAACCTGTTAATGACAGTGTATTTCATTTGATTGATGATGAAGTAGAGGGTTCAACAAAAGTGGAGGCCATTATTGATCACGTCAATGAGGGCGCTCAGGATGATGAAGACGAGTCTTGATCTGAACATGAAAGTGATGGCTCCAATGAATACTATGAACCAGATGAAACTACTACAACGCAAGGTGACAACACATTGGTAAATGCAGGAGTTGACAATATCCGGCGTTCAGAACGTACATCAAAACCGATAAACATGCCGGACTACCATTTGTATGCAGTGGAGGCAAATGTGTCTGGAGATCCTCTTTCTGTAAATGATGCCATGAACACTAAAGACGCTGCTCAGTGGAAGCAACCAATGGATGATGAGTATAAATCTTTAAAAAAAAAAACACTTGGACGTTAGTAAATTTGCCCACTGGAGTGAAACCCATAAAATGTAAATGGGTATTTAAAACCAAACGTAACGAAAGTGGAGAAGTAGAACGACGCAAGGCTCGTTTAGTGATAAAAGGTTGCTCCCAGAAACCTGGAATTGATTACCAGGAAACGTACTCCCCTGTTTTGCGGTATACATCAATCCGATATTTGATATCAATTGCGGCTCAGTTTGACCTTGATATCGAACAGATGGATGCAGTTACTGCATTTTTGCAGGGTGATTTAAATGAGGAAATTTTTATGGAACCTCCGGAAGGCGTCGGTGGCAACCCAAATGGTAAAGTTTGCAAACTTAACAAAGCTCTATACGGGCTGAAACAGGCTAGTCGACAGTGGAACAAGAAATTGGATCAATCCCTGAAAGGAATGGGACTACAGCCATCAAATCTTGATCCATGCGTATATTTCAACATATGTGGATCCAGAATGTTTTTCATCACCGTATATGTCGACGACTTAATTTTTTCAAACAACACTGAATTAAAGATGAAAGTAAAAGCTGGACTGCAGAATACGTTTTTAATGAACGATTTAGGAGAAGCTAGAAGCTGTATTGGACTTCGAATTACAAGAAATCGTCAAAAACACGAAATACATATTGATCAATCGGTATATACGTCAGATATTTTGAAACGATTCAATATGACTGATTGCAATCCAGTTTCTACACCCTTTGATAGCAACACAAAACTAACAAATCCAAAATCCAGCTCAGATAAATTTAACAACATACCATATCAGGAAGCTATAGGCAGCTTACTCTATCTGGTACAGGGAACTCGCCCAGATATTGCGTATGCTGTGAATCACTTAAGCAAGTTCAACAATAATTTTGATAATTCACACTGGACAGCTGTAAAACGTATTTTTAGATACCTTAAAGGCACGATCAATGTGAAAATCACGTATATGAAAAGTGAAGATTTTAGAATAAAGGGTTTTTGTGATGCTGACTATGCTAGCGATGTAACAGATAGGCGCTCCTGCTCAGCTTATATTTTTGTACGAGAAGGTGCCATAAGTTGGTGTAGCAAGCGACAAGCAACTGTTGCTCTTTCAACAACAGAGGCCGAATATATGGCAATGTCCACAGCTGTCCAAGAGGCAGAATGGTTACGTCAACTCAAAAATGATTTGTGGAAAAACTCCAAGAGTAAAATCACACTTTACTGCGACAACAAAAGTGCTTTAAATTTGGCAACAACTGACGCATATCATGGTCGATCTAAACACATAGATGTGCGTCATCACTTTATACGCGAAAAGGTAAATGATGGTTACATAAAGTTGGAATACCAAAGTACTGAAGACATGGCCGCTGATTTCCTCACAAAACCAGTAACGAAGGAAAAACATTTAAGATGTGCCAACTTGGTAGGTCTAACGAATCCTAAATAGCCAGCTTTTAGTGGAAGTGTTGGTGAATAGAAAATCTGGCATCTTATTCACTACTAATCTAATGCACTTGTATGCAACTATTACTTGTACTTTTATATTACCTTTTTCTTCCGTTTATACATTACTTAAATAAACTATTACATTCAATACATTGTTCCGAAATCAACTGGCTTTCATTAATAACATCTCAACACCCTGCCTATCAAAGTTTCCCTATTAATCGTAAGTTCTTCAGTTCCCCTATCGTAGGAATCAGAAGAGAGTGAAGCGGGTGAAGTTCTTATAGCCCTAATGCTTCTGCTTGATTGCGAACTGACAACACTGCTCGTTCTACGGGATATTGTCGTACTGCCGCGTCCTCTTCCCGACGTGACGGCCGGATTTAAATCGCGGGTGGCTGTGGCTGACTTACCTTTGCTGCCTGTTGGTACTTAACCTGTGTTTTTATTTATTTATTTATTATTATTTATATTTATTATATTTATTATTATGTATTGACATAATATTATTGACATGATTTTTACACCCTTACTGATGACTAACAAATATAGAACTATATATAAAAATAATTGGTTCAACAATTTAGATATAAAGTAATTTTTCTCTTCAGTACATCATTACTCTCAGCTAAGTCCATAATATGGTAGCATTTATTGAATTTAACACATGCGCGGCGAAAAGAATCATTATTAGCATATACAGAACAGTAGTATTTTAATGCCAAGAGTTCAAAATTGCGGGTAGGTCTTACAGGAACATTGAAGTTTAGTTGACTAAGTAGGAACTCTGAATCAACATCACCACGAACCAGACCCAGAACAAATAAAGCACTCAACATCAATCGTCGACTTTTTAGAGTAGGCAATTTTATCAGAGCAAGTCTGCTATGATACGGCGGCAAGACATAAGAATTCCAACCAAGACCACGGAGACAGAAAATTAAAAATTGTTTTTGTACCGATTTAATACTATTAATATGAATAGAATAACAAGGATGCCAAACAATTAATCCATACTCAATAATTGGTCGAACAAGAGAAGTATATAAAAGTTTTGTAATATAGGGATCTAGAAATCCCTTTGACCAGCGTTTCATGAATCCAAGGTCCCCATAGGCTTTATTTACCATTATAGAAATATGATCACGAAAGTTGAGCCTATGATCCAATAGTATGCCAAGATCCCATATGGTTAGAACTTTATTTAAAATAGCAGTATCAATATAATAGGAAGTCTTGATCGGATTGTGTCTGAAAAATGACATGTGCTTACATTTCAAGATATTTAACTCCAATAAATTAATTCTGCACCATTGATGAAAATTCCGAAAGTCGGCACTTAATAAAGTATGTCCATTAATATCGTTAAAAGAGTTAAAAATTTTAACATCATCGGCGTACATCAGTACTTTAGAATGCAAAACAACAGTAGGAAGATCATTGATTAATAAAGTGAACAAAATTGGACCCAGTTGACTGCCTTGAGGGACACCAGAATGTACTTGAATGATTTTTGATGTAACATTCCCAAATTTGACCTGTTGAGTTCTTTGTGAAGGCACAATTTCATTTATAATATCTTTTTTTAATTTTTGCGTTTTTTTCCAATTTTATGAAAGATAAAAGGTTTATTTTTTAAAAATATCCAATATGTTATCAAATAGGATTTTGTACAGTGATCAAATAATTATATAATGAATTCAGTAAGTTGTCGACGTTTTTATTTTATTGAATAATAATACCAAAAATAAAAATAACTTGACGGCGTAAGAAAAATTTTAAATTATAAAATATAACAACATATTTTAATTCATTATTTTAATTTAATATTTTCTTTGAAACTCGTATGCTGTACGTATGTATGTAAACTAGTGGTATTCTGATAGTTGTCTTTTTAAATTTTTTTTAGTTTTCCATTTACTTATCTGTATTGCGGTTGGACCAGACGATAAAGGTTTTTTTTTCAATATAACCTGTATATTTCTGATATAGAAACACAATGGAATTTCAACCACAATTGATTTAAAAAATACGAATACGACACATTTTTTATTTAATTCTCCTTCTGCGTTTACTAAGTAAGACAGAGAACTAAAAATTACGATAAAATCGCAAACAGAAAGCTTTTTGCTCTCAAATCCAACCCATAATTCGGCTTATTTTCGTAATATTTTACCATTAATCCGCGTCCAATTCCATAGTGCGTGCTATCGACAATGCGATATTCCTCAAAACTATGATTTCTGAGTTAATTTTACTTGAATATGAAGAAATGAATTTTTTATCTCCTAAGATCTTAACTTATCATTTTGTATATGTTGAATTGGGGAAAATACGAAAATATGTTAACGAAGTATAAATATGTATGCAGATACCATTTTCAGACGCCGTACAGTTCGCGAACTGTTATCGCTACGCTTTACAAATGTTTTGGAAAGTTTCCCCAAACATTCCGATCTAAAAATCCAAAGTTCATACATATGTAAGTATACGAAAGGAACTGATTGTTTGAAAAATATTTGATGAATTGCGAACTATTGTTAAAATACATTTTAATTAAGCCCACATTAAATTATTCAATTGGATAATGCAATCTAGAAGCTAAATATAAACTTGTGGAAAGTAGGTATTTGCAATACTTTTATTCAAAATACAAATGCATTTTAAATTTTTATTCCAAATACAAAATAGTTATTAATAAAAGTTTGATTTTTACAATGGAAATGATATTTTTTAAGTTTTTTTACTCTATAATTTTTCTGTTTTTTAATCAATATTGAATCATACAATACAAATGCATTTTAAATTTTTATTCCAAATACAAAATAGTTTTTAATAAAAGTTAAATTTTCACAATGGAAATGATATTTTTTAAGTTTTTTTACTCTAGAATGTTGCTGTTTTTTAATCAATATTAAATCATACAATTTTCCTGATGTTCTCATATTTTTAAGAATTTTTGGCATTTTAGATATTTTTTCAAGATTTTTGGCTGCCGATTGCCAATTATATTATTTTTTTTAAATAAATTTTGGGAATAATTTCCAATATTGCAGGTGCAATTTTTAGAATATGCGCTATTTTCGCGGGGTTTTCAATTTTTTAGTTTCTTTGCTAATTACATTTTGGAGCTTGATATCAAATTAAATTCTTACATCAATTTTTGTTTTTATTTTATAGAAAAGGCAATTAATTGAAGTGCTTTTAAAGATTAACTCACGCTACGCATTACAAATGTTTTGGAAATTTTCCCCAAACATTCCGATCTAAAAATCCAAAGTTCATACATATGTAAGTATACGAAAGGAACTGATTGTTTGAAAAATATTTGATGAATTGCGAACTATTGTTAAAATACATTTTAATTAAGCCCACATTAAATTATTCAATTGGATAATGCAATCTAGAAGCTAAATATAAATTTGTGGAAAGTAGGTATTTGCAATACTTTTATTCAAAATACAAATGCATTTTAAATTTTTATTCCAAATACAAAATAGTTATTAATAAAAGTTTGATTTTTACAATGGAAATGATATTTTTTAAGTTTTTTTACTCTATAATTTTTCTGTTTTTTAATCAATATTGAATCATACAATTTTCCTGATGTTCTCATATTTTTAAGAATTTTTGGCATTTTAGATATTTTTTCAAGATTTTTGGCTGCCGATTGCCAATTATATGATTTTTTTTAAATAAATTTTGGGAATAATTTCCAATATTGCAGGTGCAATTTTTAGAATATGCGCTATTTTCGCGGGGTTTTCAATTTTTTAGTTTCTTTGCTAATTACATTTTGGAGCTTGATATCAAATTAAATTCTTACATCAATTTTTGTTTTTATTTTATAGAAAAGGCAATTAATTGAAGTGCTTTTAAAGATTAACTCACTGATGTTACAGAATGAAAGAAACATTTCTTATCAAATTCTAGCCGGGAAGAGCTTTTTCTGCTTTGTTATGTGTTACTAAGTTTCCAAACAACATTTTAATTGTCAAAAGATTTTTTATCACATTGTACAAATACAATAATAATACCGGGTTCTGATATGCTGCAGGTACGCTCTGCTCCTGAATATAGAAAATAATTAAAATTACACAAGTACATCTTGGATTTTTACTTTTATTATATGAATATAAATTTTCTATTTTGGGAAGAACCACAGTATAAATTATGATTATTGTATGAAATCATTTCACCCATTTATTCACCCATGAATTCAATTGATAATTTTAATTTCTAAAACTGATAACAGATAGTAAGTAGATCAATAAATTTTTCTAAGTGTAAAGCATGCAATAGTTTCTCATTTACTCAATTCTCTCTATGTGCCTCACGCTGCTGTCATGGTAGAATAATACATGTATTGTCGAAGCCATAACGGATTTTTTTTTGGTTCGAATATGTCAAAAACTGATTACGTATTACCAACACACTGCTAATTTTCTTTTGTACTTTTTGACAGCTTCAAACCTAAAAGCAGTGTTGTTGCAGCTTCGACACCACCTGTATTATTCCACCATGTCTGCTGTTAACAAACAAAAAAAGCAGAAAGAAGAATTGCGAAATAGAATTAGCAAGATTAAGAACAGAGACGAATCGCGTACAAAAGAAGTGAGGACACTTTGTCTTAAGAAGGGGGGCAATTAATACCGAACATATTCAGTTTATTTTATCACAAACAAAGAGTTCAAAGGTTAACAATAATCGACAGTTAATGTCCATCGTCCAAGGTGTGTAAAAGAGGCAACAAAATTAAAAAACAAAAAATTTTCCTGAAATACATTTTTAATGTTAAGAAAAAATACTAATAATAAACAAATATCAACATAACAACTAATTATGTACATATATAACAGATAATACTTAGTACAGATATAGACATATGTTTTTCAATACGAAAACAAAGAAATTCCAAAATACATACATACAAGTTGAGGATTCTTCAGTGCCTGATACTAAAAAAATTATATTAAGGCGCTCCAACTGCGCCTGTTTCTTTGTAGGAATAAAACACTTGTATTAATTAAAACTTTATTTTATTAAAACCTTTATTTTATCATTATTTAATTTGAATCGACTTGTTTAATTCAGCGCGCAACCAAGACTGCCTGTTCAACTTCTTATTTCCATTATCGTCACCTTACACAATAATTAGGCCTCAGCAACACGCGCGAATATGAGACGCTGATTTAGCAATATTACTTTCTCATGAAATAAATGCAAGCAGGCAATTATGCTGGATACGCGTACAATGACTAGTGAACTTTGTAGACGTTGAGTTAGCTATATTAATTATGTTGGCAGTATTAGCGCTGTTGATAACTCCTCCCTCTTCAAGCATCTGCGTCCCGCAGATCGCCTATGTTGTTTGGAAGGCAGGATCGTCTGGCTGTGGAATTTGGAGTGATGGCAAGTTGACTCTTCCAGTTATTTTGCGCCACAGAATGCCCACGCAAATTCCCATGGCAACCGCAATTGCAAGGTGTGATCCGAGTGACAGGTTTAGTTTGTTACCCAGATATTGAAGCTTATACACATTGTCCAAACTTATATTGTGTACTTGATCACTATCCACAAGCAGCTTCTCATTGGCCACGTTTACAAGGACAGGAGGTAGTGGTTGTAGTCTGGAAATAGATGTGCTAGAAAATGTTTCATTGTTGATCGTTATACTCTCGTTGAACAGCTGTATCACGTAACTGCCATTAATTATTTCCGTACGACTTCGTACTTCCATGGTACCTTTGAAATTTGTTAGAAATATTATATCAGTTGTGATCATCTCTATTATATGTGCCATGGTCATCTTATAACGGCAATTCGCCTTCCCTCCTTTTAGTAGACGTGGTATACAGCTTCCTTCCTCAAGTTGCGTCAGAGATGTTTGTTGACAAACGGTCACTTTGTTAATGGTTAAACAGAGGGTTTTCACACCAAATGTTTCATCTTGGCTGACAAGTAATTCGCTAAATGGTAACTCGACTTGTCTGCCCATTATTATCGTGGCTCTAGCGATGATTCGGTGATACAGATCCTTTTTCAGCTTCGGGATAGAGAGCACATATAGTAATAAAGACCCGTTTCAGTATATCGATGGGATCCCGTGCTCGATGGCTTCTACAGCGTTAGCGTATGGTAATGTTTCCATTTCTGTAATAATGTCATCGACTTCAGCTCTATTTAATAGATTTGTGTTGATAATTCCACTCTTGGCTAACTGACAAGCCCTTACTACCTCGTTTACGGCATCCTTCAGGACAAGGAATTGGTTCATGGTATTCTGCCCAAGTTTTTCAGCATCTTTTCCCGTATTGATTTCGTTCATTCTATTAACGAGCTCGTTAGTTTTCTGCACGACATCGTTAGTGGCGTTGAGGAGTTGTGCGTTTATCCTATACTGTTGATTATTGTTCGTAATTATGGCGTTCTGGCTTTTTAAAATGGAGTCCCAATCTGCAGCATCTGGATTGCCAGCCACCCACTTCCAAGCGGAGCCGATCCAGTCAATTGATCTTCTAGTTCTGCCTTTTATGCTTCCAAACTCCATAAGTCTTTCCTGCTCTTGCATTAAATGGTATATAATTATTTCTTTTGTTCTACCAGGCGGTATGTGTTTTTGAACCAGCGTCGTCACATTATCAGCGATTGTCGCATATTCGTCCAGTTTTATGACGTGAACCAGCTTAAAGTTGCCGTTGATAGTCCAGGCGTTTCCAGCTTTTACCGTGACAATAGGAACATCGTAACGAAAAATTTGCTCGGCGTGTGATGTGAAGATGCCTGTGTAAGCCATGATAAGAATGCCCACCTTGAACATCATCTTTCTGAAAATAGTGACTTTTTATTCAGTTAAGGTTAGTGATTGGAAAGGTTTGGGCAAAGCCATATTCTACTTCTTTTTTTTTATATTAGAAATGTTAATCTTTTTTTTTATCAATATTTCTCAGAACCTTGCTATAGTTTTAAAAAAAAAAATTTTAAAGTTATAATGTATATTCTTATTGCTATTTTAATTCTTGTTACATTCATTTTTGTTAGAAATCTTGTGAAAAGGATTG
The DNA here is from genome assembly GCA_956483585.1 of Gymnocheta viridis. Taxonomy (NCBI): domain Eukaryota; kingdom Metazoa; phylum Arthropoda; class Insecta; order Diptera; family Tachinidae; genus Gymnocheta; species Gymnocheta viridis. The sequence continues at coordinate 33,167,666 of OY101443.1, forward strand.
GAAGTTTCTCATTCTATATACCACTGGCCGTGAGTATTGTTACCTTGTTATCCTTTTGCACTACTTCTTTCCTATAAATCGGTTTACTCTTAGCTTTAACATTTTTTATTCAAACAAAAACAGTATCTCCCCTTTTGTATTTCTTTGGGGACGTGCGCTTTCTATTCATTCTCTTATTTCTTTCTCTAGCATTTCTTCGGATAATATACCTGAGGTCCCTGTTGACCTTAGAGCGAGCCTCGAGCAATCTTTTTATGTCGGCTGCCTTTGTCCTGTTAAAGAATACGTCATTGGGTCTTTTACCGGTAGTGGAGTGAAAAGTATTATTATACTTGTCCACGGCAACATACATTAATTCTTGTACGCTGAGCTCTTCGTTCTCAGCTCTAAAACACCTATATATTTCAATAAGAGTCGAGTGAACTCGCTCTACTTGTCCATTAACCTCGCTTCGCTGTGAAGGCGTTAAATAAATTTTTATCCACAATCTTTCGATAAAATCTCTAACCAAGGGACTGAGGAAACTGCTGTCGTTGTCGGTTACCAATATTTTCGGTGCGGTGAAATAATGTAAAACTTTGACTAATTTTTCCCTAATGTTCAGGACCGACCTATCACTTATATGGAAAAGTTTGGTAAATTTAGAGAATTTATCAAGGACAGACAGAAACTTTTGGTTTTGTATTTCGACTATATCCATGTGTAATATTTCACACGGCAAAGTTGGGATAGGAGTGTCTTGTAGCAACGGTTTTGTCGGATTCCTGTCATACTTGTTTTTATTGCATATTTCGCATCGCTCGACAAACTTTCTGATGAGAGCATACATTCGTGGGAAATAAAATTCATCTAGAATTTGTTTCCTATTTTCCCTTGCATTCCTGTGTGCCCTGTGGTGTTCCTTTTGAATTATTTCAAATTGCCGATTTTCAGTTCCCACATCTGCAACTTCCTTCTGAGTAATTCTAATCTTATATTTTGAGAAGTGTTGCAGATAGAGGTCTTGTAAGGTTGCCAAGTAAATTTCGGGCAATTTTATACCATTTATTACGTTGGGATTCAGTGTCTTTTTCAGTATATCCGACAGGTTTTCTCTGTTCCATTCTGGTGAGGATGCATAATGACGCAAAAAGTGTTTGTGTGGAGTTTCAGTTGCATGCAGCTCAGGGCCAACTCTTATAATAATCTGATTCCTGAAAACGTTAATAGGTACCTCCACATGAGGTACTAAGTCCGAGGAGTCCTTAAGTGCGCTTTGTGCAGTTGAACCTGTTGACTCGATGGCATCCTCCCTAGCTTCGGAAGCAGTCATTGTTACTTGTGACTCATTATCGCTTATTTCTGACGCGGTGATTGTTGCTTGTGAATCTGCTTCACTGGCTGTTTCTGTGCTACAGTCGCTCATGTGGTTAACGCTAGTCTGTAATCGAGAGAGTGCATCTGCGACAAAATTGGATCTACCTGGCCTGTAGATCAATTCGTGATTGTACTCCTCTATACGAGCCTTCCATCGTTTCAGCTTAGCATTGAAATTCCTGTTACCAAGCGCGTAGGTAAGACGCTGATGGTCAGTGTATATTTTAATATTTTTGGCTCCGTAGAGATAATTTCTCAGATTGTCCAACGCCCACACGATAGCCAGCATTTCCTTCTCATTAGTTGCATATCCCTCCTCAGTTTTGTTTAAAGAACGGGAGATGTAGGCGATTGGTTTGTCCTTACCAACATCCCCTTGTGAAAGGACCGCACCAATGGCGTAGTTTGAAGCGTCCGTTGTGAGATTAAAGGGTTTATCGAAGTCAGGAAAAGCAAGAATTTCCGCCGTAGTTAAGAGGCTCTTTAGAAAAAAGTGGGACCCTAAGTCGCAAGACCTGGTTTTTGTTGGGTATTGTGAAGATACCAAAGGTTATCGTCTATTAAACCCAGATGGCTAGCGTGTAGTAAAGAGCCGGGATGTAGCATTTTTTGAAAATGATTTCAAACAAACAACAAAAGAACCTGTTAATGACAGTGTATTTCATTTGATTGATGATGAAGTAGAGGGTTCAACAAAAGTGGAGGCCATTATTGATCACGTCAATGAGGGCGCTCAGGATGATGAAGACGAGTCTTGATCTGAACATGAAAGTGATGGCTCCAATGAATACTATGAACCAGATGAAACTACTACAACGCAAGGTGACAACACATTGGTAAATGCAGGAGTTGACAATATCCGGCGTTCAGAACGTACATCAAAACCGATAAACATGCCGGACTACCATTTGTATGCAGTGGAGGCAAATGTGTCTGGAGATCCTCTTTCTGTAAATGATGCCATGAACACTAAAGACGCTGCTCAGTGGAAGCAACCAATGGATGATGAGTATAAATCTTTAAAAAAAATAACACTTGGACGTTAGTAAATTTGCCCACTGGAGTGAAACCCATAAAATGTAAATGGGTATTTAAAACCAAACGTAACGAAAGTGGAGAAGTAGAACGACGCAAGGCTCGTTTAGTGATAAAAGGTTGCTCCCAGAAACCTGGAATTGATTACCAGGAAACGTACTCCCCTGTTTTGCGGTATACATCAATCCGATATTTGATATCAATTGCGGCTCAGTTTGACCTTGATATCGAACAGATGGATGCAGTTACTGCATTTTTGCAGGGTGATTTAAATGAGGAAATTTTTATGGAACCTCCGGAAGGCGTCGGTGGCAACCCAAATGGTAAAGTTCGCAAAATTAAAGCTCTATACGGGCTGAAACAGGCTAGTCGACAGTGGAACAAGAAATTGGATCAATCCCTGAAAGGAATGGGACTACAGCCATCAAATCTTGATCCATGCGTATATTTCAACATATGTGGATCCAGAATGTTTTTCATCACCGTATATGTCGACGAATTAATTATTTCAAACAACACTGAATTAAAGATGAAAGTAAAAGCTGGACTGCAGAATACGTTTTTAATGAACGATTTAGGAGAAGCTAGAAGCTGTATTGGACTTCGAATTACAAGAAATCGTCAAAAACACGAAATACATATTGATCAATCGGTATATACGTCAGATATTTTGAAACGATTCAATATGACTGATTGCAATCCAGTTTCTACACCCTTTGATAGCAACACAAAACTAACAAATCCAAAATCCAGCTCAGATAAATTTAACAACATACCATATCAGGAAGCTATAGGCAGCTTACTCTATCTGGTACAGGGAACTCGCCCAGATATTGCGTATGCTGTGAATCACTTAAGCAAGTTCAACAATAATTTTGATAATTCACACTGGACAGCTGTAAAACGTATTTTTAGATACCTTAAAGGCACGATCAATGTGAAAATCACGTATATGAAAAGTGAAGATTTTAGAATAAAGGGTTTTTGTGATGCTGACTATGCTAGCGATGTAACAGATAGGCGCTCCTGCTCAGCTTATATTTTTGTACGAGAAGGTGCCATAAGTTGGTGTAGCAAGCGACAAGCAACTGTTGCTCTTTCAACAACAGAGGCCGAATATATGGCAATGTCCACAGCTGTCCAAGAGGCAGAATGGTTACGTCAACTCAAAAATGATTTGTGGAAAAACTCCAAGAGTAAAATCACACTTTACTGCGACAACAAAAGTGCTTTAAATTTGGCAACAACTGACGCATATCATGGTCGATCTAAACACATAGATGTGCGTCATCACTTTATACGCGAAAAGGTAAATGATGGTTACATAAAGTTGGAATACCAAAGTACTGAAGACATGGCCGCTGATTTCCTCACAAAACCAGTAACGAAGGAAAAACATTTAAGATGTGCCAACTTGGTAGGTCTAACGAATCCTAAATAGCCAGCTTTTAGTGGAAGTGTTGGTGAATAGAAAATCTGGCATCTTATTCACTACTAATCTAATGCACTTGTATGCAACTATTACTTGTACTTTTATATTACCTTTCTCTTCCGTTTATACATTACTTAAATAAACTATTACATTCAATACATTGTTCCGAAATCAACTGGCTTTCATTAATAACATCTCAACACCCTGCCTATCAAAGTTTCCCTATTAATCGTAGGTTCTTCAGTTCCCCTATCGTAGGAATCAGAAGAGAGTGAAGCGGGTGAAGTTCTTATAGCCCTAATGCTTCTGCTTGATTGCGAACTGACAACACTGCTCGTTCTACGGGATATTGTCGTACTGCCGCGTCCTCTTCCCGACGTGACGACCGGATTTAAATCGCGGGTGGCTGTGGCTGACTTACCTTTGCTGCCTGTTGGTACTTAACCTGTGTTTTTATTTATTTATTTATTATTATGTCAATAGATTTTTACACCCTTACTGATGACTAACAAATATAGAACTATATATAAAAATAATTGGTTCAACAATTTAGATATAAAGTAATTTTTCTCTTCAGTACATCATTACTCGCAGCTAAGTCCATAATATGGTAGCATTTATTGAATTTAACACATGCGCGGCGAAAAGAATCATTATTAGCATATACAGAACAGTAGTATTTTAATGCCAAGAGTTCAAAATTGCGGGTAGGTCTTACAGGAACATTGAAGTTTAGTTGACTAAGTAGGAACTCTGAATCAACATCACCACGAACCAGGCCCAGAACAAATAAAGCACTCAACATCAATCGTCGACTTTTTAGAGTAGGCAATTTTATTTGAGCAAGTCTGCTATGATACGGCGGCAAGACATAAGAATTCCAACCAAGACCACGGAGACAGAAAATTAAAAATTGTTTTTGTACCGATTTAATACTATTAATATGAATAGAATAACAAGGATGCCAAACAATTAATCCATACTCAATAATTGGTCGAACAAGAGAAGTATATAAAAGTTTTGTAATATAGGGATCTAGAAATCCCTTTGACCAGCGTTTCATGAATCCAAGGTCCCCATAGGCTTTATTTACCATTATAGAAATATGATCACGAAAGTTGAGCCTATGATCCAATAGTATGCCAAGATCCCATATGGTTAGAACTTTATTTAAAATAGCAGTATCAATATAATAGGAAGTCTTGATCGGATTGTGTCTGAAAAATGACATGTGCTTACATTTCAAGATATTTAACTCCAATAAATTAATTCTGCACCATTGATGAAAATTCCGAAAGTCGGCACTTAATAAAGTATGTCCATTAATATCGTTAAAAGAGTTAAAAATTTTAACATCATCGGCGTACATCAGTACTTTAGAATGCAAAACAACAGTAGGAAGATCATTGATGAATAAAGTGAACAAAATTGGACCCAGTTGACTGCCTTGAGGGACACCAGAATGTACTTGAATGATTTTTGATGTAACATTCCCAAATTTGACCTGTTGAGTTCTTTGTGAAGGCACAATTTCATTTATAATATCTTTTTTTAATTTTTGCGTTTTTTTCCAATTTTATGAAAGATAAAAGGTTTATTTTTTAAAAATATCCAATATGTTATCAAATAGGATTTTGTACAGTGATCAAATAATTATATAATGAATTCAGTAAGTTGTCGACGTTTTTATTTTATTGAATAATAATACCAAAAATAAAAATAACTTGACGGCGTAAGAAAAATTTTAAATTATAAAATATAACAACATATTTTAATTCATTATTTTAATTTAATATTTTCTTTGAAACTCGTATGCTGTACGTATGTATGTAAACTAGTGGTATTCTGATAGTTGTCTTTTTAAATTTTTTTTAGTTTTCCATTTACTTATCTGTATTGCGGTTGGACCAGACGATAAAGGTTTTTTTTCAATATAACCTGTATATTTCTGATATAGAAACACAATGGAATTTCAACCACAATTGATTTAAAAAATACGAATACGACACATTTTTTATTTAATTCTCCTTCTGCGTTTACTAAGTAAGACAGAGAACTAAAAATTACGATAAAATCGCAAACAGAAAGCTTTTTGCTCTCAAATCCAACCTATAATTCGGCTTATTTTCGTAATATTTTACCATTAATCCGCGTCCAATTCCATAGTGCGTGCTATCGACAATGCGATATTCCTCAAAACTATGATTTCTGAGTTAATTTTACTTGAATATGAAGAAATGAATTTTTTATCTCCTAAGATCTTAACTTATCATTTTGTATATGTTGAATTGGGGAAAATACGAAAATATGTTAACGAAGTATAAATATGTATGCAGATACCATTTTCAGACGCCGTACAGTTCGCGAACTGTTATCGCTACGCTTTACAAATGTTTTGGAAAGTTTCCCCAAACATTCCGATCTAAAAATCCAAAGTTCATACATATGTAAGTATACGAAAGGAACTGATTGTTTGAAAAATATTTGATGAATTGCGAACTATTGTTAAAATACATTTTAATTAAGCCCACATTAAATTATTCAATTGGATAATGCAATCTAGAAGCTAAATATAAACTTGTGGAAAGTAGGTATTTGCAATACTTTTATTCAAAATACAAATGCATTTTAAATTTTTATTCCAAATACAAAATAGTTATTAATAAAAGTTTGATTTTTACAATGGAAATGATATTTTTTAAGTTTTTTTACTCTATAATTTTTCTGTTTTTTAATCAATATTGAATCATACAATACAAATGCATTTTAAATTTTTATTCCAAATACAAAATAGTTTTTAATAAAAGTTAAATTTTCACAATGGAAATGATATTTTTTAAGTTTTTTTACTCTAGAATGTTGCTGGTTTTTAATCAATATTAAATCATACAATTTTCCTGATGTTCTCATATTTTTAAGAATTTTTGGCATTTTAGATATTTTTTTCAAGATTTTTGGCTGCCGATTGCCAATTATATTATTTTTTTAAAATAAATTTTGGGAATAATTTCCAATATTGCAGGTGCAATTTTTAGAATATGCGCTATTTTCGCGGGGTTTTCAATTTTTTAGTTTCTTTGCTAATTACATTTTGGAGCTTGATATCAAATTAAATTCTTACATCAATTTTTGTTTTTATTTTATAGAAAAGGCAATTAATTGAAGTGCTTTTAAAGATTAACTCACGCTACGCATTACAAATGTTTTGGAAATTTTCCCCAAACATTCCGATCTAAAAATCCAAAGTTCATACATATGTAAGTATACGAAAGGAACTGATTGTTTGAAAAATATTTGATGAATTGCGAACTATTGTTAAAATACATTTTAATTAAGCCCACATTAAATTATTCAATTGGATAATGCAATCTAGAAGCTAAATATAAATTTGTGGAAAGTAGGTATTTGCAATACTTTTATTCAAAAAACAAATGCATTTTAAATTTTTATTCCAAATACAAAATAGTTATTAATAAAAGTTTGATTTTTACAATGGAAATGATATTTTTTAAGTTTTTTTACTCTATAATTTTTCTGTTTTTTAATCAATATTGAATCATACAATTTTCCTGATGTTCTCATATTTTTAAGAATTTTTGGCATTTTAGATATTTTTTCAAGATTTTTGGCTGCCGATTGCCAATTATATGATTTTTTTTAAATAAATTTTGGGAATAATTTCCAATATTGCAGGTGCAATTTTTAGAATATGCGCTATTTTCGCGGGGTTTTCAATTTTTTAGTTTCTTTGCTAATTACATTTTGGAGCTTGATATCAAATTAAATTCTTACATCAATTTTTGTTTTTATTTTATAGAAAAGGCAATTAATTGAAGTGCTTTTAAAGATTAACTCACTGATGTTACAGAATGAAAGAAACATTTCTTATCAAATTCTAGCCGGGAAGAGCTTTTTCTGCTTTGTTATGTGTTACTAAGTTTCCAAACAACATTTTAATTGTCAAAAGATTTTTTATCACATTGTACAAATACAATAATAATACCGGGTTCTGATATGCTGCAGGTACGCTCTGCTCCTGAATATAGAAAATAATTAAAATTACACAAGTACATCTTGGATTTTTACTTTTATTATATGAATATAAATTTTCTATTTTGGGAAGAACCACAGTATAAATTATGATTATTGTATGAAATCATTTCACCCATTTATTCACCCATGAATTCAATTGATAATTTTAATTTCTAAAACTGATAACAGATAGTAAGTAGATCAATAAATTTTTCTAAGTGTAAAGCATGCAATAGTTTCTCATTTACTCAATTCTCTCTATGTGCCTCACGCTGCTGTCATGGTAGAATAATACATGTATTGTCGAAGCCATAACGGATTTTTTTTTGGTTCGAATATGTCAAAAACTGATTACGTATTACCAACACACTGCTAATTTTCTTTTGTACTTTTTGACAGCTTCAAACCTAAAAGCAGTGTTGTTGCAGCTTCGACACCACCTGTATTATTCCACCATGTCTGCTGTTAACAAACAAAAAAAGCAGAAAGAAGAATTGCGAAATAGAATTAGCAAGATTAAGAACAGAGACGAATCGCGTACAAAAGAAGTGAGGACACTTTGTCTTAAGAAGGGGGGCAATTAATACCGAACATATTCAGTTTATTTTATCACAAACAAAGAGTTCAAAGGTTAACAATAATCGACAGTTAATGTCCATCGTCCAAGGTGTGTAAAAGAGGCAACAAAATTAAAAAACAAAAAATTTTCCTGAAATACATTTTTAATGTTAAGAAAAAATACTAATAATAAACAAATATCAACATAACAACTAATTATGTACATATATAACAGATAATACTTAGTACAGATATAGACATATGTTTTTCAATACGAAAACAAAGAAATTCCAAAATACATACATACAAGTTGAGGATTCTTCAGTGCCTGATACTAAAAAAATTATATTAAGGCGCTCCAACTGCGCCTGTTTCTTTGTAGGAATAAAACACTTGTATTAATTAAAACTTTATTTTATTAAAACCTTTATTTTATCATTATTTAATTTGAATCGACTTGTTTAATTCAGCGCGCAACCAAGACTGCCTGTTCAACTGCTTATTTCCATTATCGTCACCTTACACAATAATTAGGCCTCAGCAACACGCGCGAATATGAGACGCTGATTTAGCAATATTACTTTCTCATGAAATAAATGCAAGCAGGCAATTATGCTGGATACGCGTACAATGGCTAGTGAACTTTGTAGACGTTGAGTTAGCTATATTAATTATGTTGGCAGTATTAACGCTGTTGATAACTCCTCCCTCTTCAAGCATCTGCGTCCCGCAGATCGCCTATGTTGTTTGGAAGGCAGGATCGTCTGGCTGTGGAATTTGAAGTGATGGCAAGTTGACTCTTCCAGTTATTTTGCGCCACAGAATGCCCACGCAAATTCCCATGGCAACCGCAATGGCAAGGTGTGATCCGAGTGACAGGTTTAGTTTGTTACCCAGATATTGAAGCTTATACACATTGTCCAAACTTATATTGTGTACTTGATCACTATCCACAAGCAGCTTCTCATTGGCCACGTTTACAAGGACAGGAGGTAGTGGTTGTAGTCTGGAAATAGATGTGCTAGAAAATGTTTCATTGTTGATCGTTATACTCTCGTTGAACAGCTGTATCACGTAACTGCCATTAAGTATTTCCGTACGACTTCGTACTTCCATGGTACCTTTGAAATTTGTTAGAAATATTATATCAGTTGTGATCATCTCTATTATATGTGCCATGGTCATCTTATAACGGCAATTCGCCTTCCCTCCTTTTAGTAGACGTGGTATACAGCTTCCTTCCTCAAGTTGCGTCAGAGATGTTTGTTGACAAACGGTCACTTTGTTAATGGTTAAACAGAGAGTTTTCACACCAAATGTTTCATCTTGGCTGACAAGTAATTCGCTAAATGGTAACTCGACTTGTCTGCCCATTATTATCGTGGCTCTAGCGATGATTCGGTGATACAGATCCTTTTTCAGCTTCGGGATAGAGAGCACATATAGTAATAAAGACCCGTTTCAGTATATCGATGGGCTCCCGTGCTCGATGGCTTCTACAGCGTTAGCGTATGGTAATGTTTCCATTTCTGTAATAATGTCATCGACTTCAGCTCTATTTAATAGATTTGTGTTGATAATTCCACTCTTGGCTAACTGACAAGCCCTTACTACCTCGTTTACGGCATCCTTCAGGACAAGGAATTGGTTCATGGTATTCTGCCCAAGTCTTTCAGCATCTTTTCCCGTATTGATTTCGTTCATTCTATTAACGAGCTCGTTAGTTTTCTGCACGACATCGTTAGTGGCGTTGAGGAGTTGTGCGTTTATCCTATACTGTTGATTATTGTTCGTAATTATGGCGTTCTGGCTTTTTAAAATGGAGTCCCAATCTGCAGCATCTGGATTGCCAGCCACCCACTTCCAAGCGGAGCCGATCCAGTCAATTGATCTTCTAGTTCTGCCTTTTATGCTTCCCAACTCCATAAGTCTTTCCTGCTCTTGCATTAAATGGTATATAATTATTTCTTTTGTTCTACCAGGCGGTATGTGTTTTTGAACCAGCGTCGTCACATTATCAGCGATTGTCGCATATTCGTCCAGTTTTATGACGTGAACCAGCTTAAAGTTGCCGTTGATAGTCCAGGCGTTTCCAGCTTTTACCGTGACAATAGGAACATCGTAACGAAAAATTTGCTCGGCGTGTGATGTGAAGATGCCTGTGTAAGCCATGATAAGAATGCCCACCTTGAACATCATCTTTCTGAAAATAGTGACTTTTTATTCAGTTAAGGTTAGTGATTGGAAAGGTTTGGGCAAAGCCATATTCTACTTCTTTTTTTTTATATTAGAAATGTTAATCTTTTTTTTATCAATATTTCTCAGAACCTTGCTATAGTTTTAAAAAAAAAATTTTAAAGTTATAAAAATTCAAAATTTATATAGGTATATATATATATATATATATATATATATATATATATATATATATATATATATATATATATATATATATATATATATGTATATTCTTATTGCTATTTTAATTCTTGTTACATTCATTTTTGTTAGAAATCTTGTGAAAAGGATTGGAAGTTTCTCATTCTATATACCACTGGCCGTGAGTATTGTTACCTTGTTATCCTTTTGCACTACTTCTTTCCTATAAATCGGTTTACTCTTAGCTTTAACATTTTTTATTCAAACAAAAACAGTATCTCCCCTTTTGTATTTCTTTGGGGACGTGCGCTTTCTATTCATTCTCTTATTTCTTTCTCTAGCATTTCTTCGGATAATATACCTGAGGTCCCTGTTGACCTTAGAGCGAGCCTCGAGCAATCTTTTTATGTCGGCTGCCTTTGTCCTGTTAAAGAATACGTCACTGGGTCTTTTACCGGTAGTGGAGTGAAAAGTATTATTATACTTGTCCACGGCAACATACATTAATTCTTGTACGCTGAGCTCTTCGTTCTCAGCTCTAAAACACCTATATATTTCAATAAGAGTCGAGTGAACTCGCTCTACTTGTCCATTAACCTCGCTTCGCTGTGAAGGCGTTAAATAAATTTTTATCCACAATCTTTCGATAAAATCTCTAACCAAGGGACTGAGGAAACTGCTGTCGTTGTCGGTTACCAATATTTTCGGTGCGGTGAAATAATGTAAAACTTTTACTAATTTTTCCCTAATGTTCAGGACCGACCTATCACTTATATGGAAAAGTTTGGTAAATTTAGAGAATTTATCAAGGACAGACAGAAACTTTTGGTTTTGTATTTCGACTATATCCATGTGTAATATTTCACACGGCAAAGTTGGGATAGGAGTGTCTTGTAGCAACGGTTTTGTCGGATTCCTGTCATACTTGTTTTTATTGCATATTTCGCATCGCTCGACAAACTTTCTGATGAGAGCATACATTCGTGGGAAATAAAATTCATCTAGAATTTGTTTCCTATTTTCCCTTGCATTCCTGTGTGCCCTGTGGTGTTCCTTTTGAATTATTTCAAATTGCCGATTTTCAGTTCCCACATCTGCAACTTCCTTCTGAGTAATTCTAATCTTATATTTTGAGAAGTGTTGCAGATAGAGGTCTTGTAAGGTTGCCAAGTAAATTTCGGGCAATTTTATACCATTTATTACGTTGGGATTCAGTGTCTTTTTCAGTATATCCGACAGGTTTTCGCTGTTCCATTCTGGTGAGGATGCATAATGACGCAAAAAGTGTTTGTGTGGAGTTTCAGTTGCATGCAGCTCAGGGCCAACTCTTATAATAATCTGATTCCTGAAAACGTTAATAGGTACCTCCACATGAGGTACTAAGTCCGAGGAGTCCTTAAGTGCGCTTTGTGCAGTTGAACCTGTTGACTCGATGGCATCCTCCCTAGCTTCGGAAGCAGTCATTGTTACTTGTGACTCATTATCGCTTATTTCTGACGCGGTGATTGTTGCTTGTGAATCTGCTTCACTGGCTGTTTCTGTGCTACAGTCGCTCATGTGGTTAACGCTAGTCTGTAATCGAGAGAGTGCATCTGCGACAAAATTGGATCTACCTGGCCTGTAGATCAATTCGTGATTGTATTCCTCTATACGAGCCTTCCATCGTTTCAGCTTAGCATTGAAATTCCTGTTACCAAGCGCGTAGGTAAGACGCTGATGGTCAGTGTATATTTTAATATTTTTGGCTCCGTAGAGATAATTTCTCAGATTGTCCAACGCCCACACGATAGCCAGCATTTCCTTCTCATTAGTTGCATATCCCTCCTCAGTTTTGTTTAAAGAACGGGAGATGTAGGCGATTGGTTTGTCCTTACCAACATCCCCTTGTGAAAGGACCGCACCAATGGCGTAGTTTGAAGCGTCCGTTGTGAGATTAAAGGGTTTATCGAAGTCAGGAAAAGCAAGAATTTCCGCCGTAGTTAAGAGGCTCTTTAATTTTTTAAAAGCTGAAAGCGCATTGTCTTGTAAGTTTATTTTAATATTCCTCGACTGATTTGCTTTTACGTCTGAGTTTTCCCCTCTTGTCAGATTCGTTAGTGGCTTCGCTACTTTTGCGTAGTCTTTTATAAATCGCCTGTAGTATGATGTCATACCTAAGAAACTCTTCAGCTCCTTGAGGTTACTAGGGGGGAGCAGGTTTTCGATTACGCTAACTTTTTTTGGGTCTGGTTTAATACCCTCTGCGCCTACTACGTACCCCAAGAATTCCACTTCTGTTTGCATAAAGTGCGTTTTCTCGATATTGACCTTCAGGTTTGCGGCTTCTAGTTTCTCGAAAATGATGTCCACATTGGCCAAAAGTTCTTTCTCACTCGATCCGAACACGATTATGTCGTCAATGTATACATAGCAGATTTTTCCGATATAATCTCTTAGGACATCATCAATCATTCGCTGGAAAATAGCTGGTGCGTTCCTCAATCCGAAGGGTAATCGAAGAAACTCGAATTTCCCATTCATGGTTGAGAAGGCGGTCTCTTGAATGTCTGAGGCCTTCATAGGAATTTGGTGGAAGCCTAATGTCAGATCAATTGTAGTGAAGTATTTGGCTCTCCCCAAGTTGGCCAAAGTTGCATTTATTACTGGGATGGGATAAGTGTCAGGAATTGTGACGGCATTCAGTCGCTTGTAGTCAACCACCAGTCTGTATTGCTTCTCGCCGTTTGGTTTTGGCTTCTTAGAAACAATCCAGATGGGCGAATTGTAAGGGCTTTTTGAGGGACATATTATCCCTTCAGATAATAATTCTCCAATTTGCCTATCCACCTCTTCTCTCATGGCGGCTGGGTAAGGATAGCTTTTCGCATATATAGGCTCTGACGTTGTTGTGCGTATTTCCGCACGAATATTTGTTGAAATCGCTTGACTGCCGTCTAGCGGCCCAAATAGTGGTTTATATCTTTTAATAATTTCATTAATTTTATTTGCGGTTTCTACTGTAATGGATTCGTCTAAAACATAATTTAAGGTGTTCGACATCTTATTCCTGAAGGAAATTTTTATAATGTCCCTAATTACCAATTCGTTCTTTTTCCTGTCGACCACTGCACCAAGTTCCTTAAGAGTATCGTCGCCTATAATACCATCAAAGGTATTAAGACCCGGCAACAAATAAAAGGTGACTAAATCAAATATGCCATGCTTTGCAAAGAATTTCCCTACCACTTTCCTACTCACTTCAATTTTTCCCCCGCGGTTCTAACGATTATTGGTTTTAGCAGAGGTATACTTCCGGCAGTTAATTTTGTGCTGCAAAAATTTCTATTCGAGCCGGTATCAATTAGAAATTCCAGCGTGGTGTCGTTGTTTACAGCGTATTCTATGTAAGGTAGGCTGGATGGCCTTCCCCCATAAAATTCTGTTCTGTAGCTACGGAATCGAAGTCACCGACTGTCGCTTTCTCTTGGGGAGTGAATTCTTTGCCCTCAACTTCAGTGTCCAGATGGAAAACCCGTGGATGTTTGTCTCTTCTAAACATCTCGCTTGCCCTTCTTTTTTTTACATGGTTTGGGTGATTCATGTAGTTTATCCTTCTCGTTTGTATAGAATGATCCGTTTCCATCGGCTCTGGTTTGATTTGTTGAAACTTTGGGTACTATGGTGCTTTATTATTAAAATTGGGTTGTTCATGGTAATAATTATTGTGCCTAAATTTATTTAAGTAATTAAAATTAGTTCTTGGAGGTCTGGTCTCCACTACAACAGGTGGAGCATTTGCACGTGCTGGTGTGTTAGAGTGTAGTATGTTGTTTCTCATTGTGAGATTCTGGAGTTCTAAGCAAGCCGAGTATGCCTCCGGCAGAGTTCTTGGTCGTTGTATAATGACCATTTTTGACAGATCTGGGGTAAGCCCCCGAATGAAAATATCTAATGCCCTATTCCTGTGCGCAGTTACTAATGCATCGACCGTTTCCTCACTATACGCTTCTGTTTTCAATTTATTCACTATCAGCGATAGTTGGTGGTTTACTGTAGCATAAAATTCGTCTACCTTTGAAGATCCTTGCGAAAGTTGATTGAGTTGGTGCTCAAGCGTTTGGACGTCTCGCTTGGATATGTTGAATTTTATGTGGTGGTACATATGCTGAGTCGTATAAACATTTGTTTGTGAAATTAGTGAGTTTGATAACACTTTTTAATTATTATTCAACTTATGTACTTATACGTATATAATTTATTCAATAAAATTAATTAATATAAAAATAAAATAAATAAATAAAAAATAAACCATAAATGATGTCACCAGAGGAAATATCACTAGCTATTGCTTGTACAGTGCTAATCTTGGATGACAAAGATATAGAAGTACAAGCAAAAAGACGTAGAGTTTGGCAGAAAAATTGGTAGAACGACGACAAGAAGAAGGTTTTTGTGTAAAACTATACAAGGAATTGGAAGAGGAAGAACAATCTTTATACAAAAATTTCTGACGTATGGATATCCATCGGTTCAACAATTTGCTTTTTTTGGTGTCGCCAATAATTACCAAACAGGACACAGTGAGGCGCAAAAGCTTTACAGCTAAGGATCGGCTTATTTTGACTCTACGTTTCCTAAGCAGTGGTGATTCATTTTCTTCATTACAATATTTATTTCGTGTTCCAAAATGCGTTATTAGTACAATTATACCAAATGTGCTGGATGTGATTTATACAGTGCTTGTAGATAAATATAGAAGGTAAGAGAACAGAAGCATTATTTTTCTGTTTGTAATTTAAAACTTCTTGTCGTTTCTGTAGATGCCAACAACTCCAGAAAAGTGGAAAGCTGTAGCGGATAAATTTAATGAGCGTTGGCAATTTCCAAATTGTATTGGTGCTGTTTATGGCAAGCATGTGGTAATGATAGCACCACCTAATTCAGGAAGCATTTATTATAATTATAAAGGCACGCACCAAAAATATTCCCATCAAATTTTTAAGAACAATAAAATGTATATATTCTGTGTCTCAGTTCAGCATACTTGTTATGTGTACCGATTTTTACCGCAATACCTTCAGCGGTTCTATGACGTAATAAGCATACAAACTTTCACATTTATATATCAGTGGGATAAAAATTTAATTCATTTAAAAATCATTAAAGGCATGAGGCGCATATGCCTACGAATTTCGTATATGCTGAAAAGCTTGCATACGCCTTTCAACGAATAACATATGTGTCAACATACGCAGGAAATTTGTTAAGCACTAATAATATGCTGTTTACACTATATGCTGAATTTACCAACATACGTTTGTTGAAATTGTTAACAAACTGTAAGCAAATGTTGATAAACATACGTATGCTGAAAAAATTTTGCGTTTACACGATATGCAAGCAGTTGTAACAAATTTTTCAGCATAAATATGCTGATTCAACATATCGTCTAGACTAAGCTTAATACAGGTAGTGTTTTTAGTTTCGAAGCTGACAAAAAGCACAAAAGAATAATGGCAAAATGGTTGCATTTTCTGTTCTATAAAGAATTTTGTTTCTTTTCCTTTTCTTATTTGCATTTAAAACATATGTATGTGAAAGTGTGCTTTTTTAGTAGTGTGGGTGTGTGCTAGTAATACATAATCAAATTTTGACAGATCCGAACCCAAAAAAAGTCCGTTAACTCTTCGACCTACCTGTATTATTCTATCATATTCTGTATACTTTTTCATTGTTTGTGATTTATTTTTGTTTCTCAAACGAGTGTTGCTTTTTGTTATGTGTTCGGTGTCGACATGTTTTTGTTTAATTGTACGATTTTAGTTTTGTATTTAAAGTACTTTGCCCGTATATTTAATAACTGACGGCGATAAACTTTTAATGAAATATTTTCTTGTTGGTTTTGTTTCCTTTTTCACCATTTCGTTTAAGATTTTTGTTTCATTGAACAAACTTATTAATTAGTATTTCTGGGCATATTAATCTAAATATAAATAGGCAAGTGAAAAAAGTTAAGAACCATTTTAACTGACTTAAACTCAACGTATTCGCTTGATTTTTTTTTTGATAGATTGTAAATAGGAGCAGTGCAGAATGTATTTTTTCTTCTACATTTTTGTGTCTAAGATAGTTAAAAACGCTTAAGAATATTAGCCAATCATGAAGCCATGATCTCGCTTTCTCTCTTAATTTGCTAAAAAATTACAACAAAAAACTCAAAATTAACTAAATTAAATTTGGCCTGGCAACTCCGTAAACACAGAAGGAAAAATTTATTTTATTTGTTCATTCTATTCCTATTTCCATCTTTGTATGCCTGTATTTAAACGATTATTGCTGAAACTAATAAAATTTGGATAGTTAAATAACGAGTAAGTTTTATGAGAGTAAAATACATTATACATATATAATAATTTTTTTATTTTGGTTTATTTTGTGTACGTTTTGTTTTTGTTCATTGTTTTCATTATTTTTCTGTGCTTTAAATCACTGAACATACTGAAATGTTGGAATGTGATGGAATGTTTATATTATTAGGCTAGCATATTCGTACATATGTATGTGGTCTTTCTCATGGAAGAGGGAATAGAAACATTAAAAA